>VYYJ01001694.1:0-27978 GCA_021029165.1 Cyphoderus albinus
TTTAACTAATTTTATAGTTTGTAAATATTCGTATTTCGTTTTTGTAAGCCTTTTGGCTTTGTGTTACTTTTGTATTGTTAAACTGATTCAGGGCCTTCAAGGCCCTCTAGCTTCACTTGTAATGAATAAATCGTTCTAGACCGTAAACGACTTCGTTGGATCTGGCATACTGGTCACAGTATTCATTCACGAAGGGGTAAGTTGCCAAGGCGCGCAGAAAAATTTAGTTCTGCACCACAACCACCTGCATATGTCGAGTGGTGCCCAATGTGTGCAGCTCTATGCGCCCTAGACAGGGCAACTTACCCCATATCATGAGTCATGATTAATGAATTAATAGATTTTAAAATTGTGATTTGTGGACTAAACATCATAAAAAAGTTTTGGACTAGAATGCTGTAAAGAAGGTTGTATCACAGATCTGTGGACTAAAATCATATGAGATTATTATGCAGTTATTTTGAATTATTGGTTGGAAATAGCTATTGTGTAGATCTTGGGACCAGTTGGATTTAATTTGTCCAAAAATAGCATTGGTAAAGTTTAATTGATAATGTCAATGCTTACCATAGTCTCAGTCTGACAATGACGCAAAGCGTGTTGGAAATAATCATTGTGTAGATTTTGGGTTTACTGTTAAAATATTAAAAAAAAAGAAAAACTTTAGTCAAGAAGCAACATACCATGTTCGAGAACAAATGGCTCACATTTTTTGCGTACGGACATCTGGCCGGTAGATAGATAAAACTTTGTTCTTCGTTACTTCGAGGATCCGCGAAGCCTGATATTTTAAATGAATGCAACACGGAAGAATTTGGTTTGGGTTTAGTTTTATTTTGACCTGTTTTTGATAAAGAAGTGCCTTTAGTGTTCGTGATTTTCAAAAGAAAATTCAAGATGTTGGTAGACTGGTAGACCATGAAGCATTGGTGTTGCTTCTTGCCTTAATTGTGATAGTTATAGTTCAGTGGATCGAATTGTATCACCAAAGCCAAACAATAAGAAGACAAGTTTTAGGAAAATTTTAATATAAATCGTAAACAAACGGCGGTGCGGCACTAAGCATGAGAAATATGATTTTTATGCGTGCATATATGAACTATGAGCATGCCAGAGTGGAATTTTCATCAAAACTTTTCCCTAATTTAATTATTCTTCCCTGATGAGGGCTAATGTATAGCCGAAACGTTGGAAGTAATTAATAAAAGTTGCTAAACTCACTCGTTGATCTTATAAATAATTTCAACTTAAAAATTACATAGTTTTGTCAAAGGTTTTATTTAAAAGTTTTTCTGCCACACATCCAACCACACTCATTTGGTTATTTCCGTACCACCCACACATTACACCACACTTAAAGAATGAATTTTTATCCACACCCAACTGCCACACCACACAACTCCACCCACACACACGCTTTCGCCACCCCGGTGTTGCAACAGTTGCAAGACTGGTCACAAATGCTAGTTCGTATTGGTATGCTTTTCTTTACACTTTTACAGGCAGAGACAACAACAACGATAGTGATAGTACTAGTTCTTCTGCTGGCTGATAGTGGATGCCACACTAAAGAGGAGTAAGGTAGAGAAATTACGCGAAACGCGACCCTTATCCTCAATGTACTCTACCTTCTACTATCATGCATTTTTAATTTTATACCAGAATAATAATACTGTGCATCTGCAGATGAAAGATGAAATGAATGCTCATCGTTTCAGAGAACGAGAGAACTACTGTTATGTATGCTTTGCTTAGGCTTTAATTTTTGGCTTTCGTTCGATTGTGCCTGCTTTTACACTTTACACACACACAGCAGCGCAGCGTGTATGCCATTCTGTAATGTAAATGTAATGTGTAGTTGTTCGAGTGCATGCCATGCTACGTACGATAATAAATGCAATATAATGCTTTGGAAATGGAAATATGGAATGGATGGATTGAGGAAGGAAATTAATAATATTGAAAAGTTGTCTTTTTCAAAAGCTCCTTGGTTGATCGTTAATTATTTTTATTTGTTTAGTGAGACGAAGGACGTTAAAAAATCAATGTAAATAGAGTCGAATCCAATTAAGTGCAAACTCGAAAGTTCGGTAAAATTTGTTTTTTTCGTTGGTGTTTTAAAACCTAAAATTGTCCAGTTATGTGGCAGCAGAGGTAGGTGTCATCAATGTCAGATGTTATTTTATTCTTTACCTAATAATGTAATGTAATTTTATGTTTTTAATATTGCTTGAATTTTTCTTAATTCAATTACTATGAGTGCAATAAATTAGTTTATTGATTATAATCTTTTTTCAGATTCAAATGTGACTTAATGGGGTGAGTGAGTGATCATATTTTAAACGTTTTGCGACATGGACGCTTTAAAATCTTTGTTGTTAGTGCTTTGTTTAAGACAATCAGTCATTTTAGTGCATGAACGTGAACTGTTGAACTTTGACTGTGAAACTACTACTAACCCTGTCGTTGGGAGCCTCCATCCTAAGGAGTGGCTTTCCAGAAGATTCTTCATGGAACTATGAACCTGGATTCGTCAATTTTTGCCCTCACCCAAATTGATATATTGGTTCGTAATCTGAAATCAGAAAATTTGGACTCAGTGTGGTCTGTAGTATCAGAGCTCATTCAGATCTATGGTTCGCTGGCTGAACGGCAGTTTTTGCACTCGTTGATCTCACTGGTGGTTGAACAGGAAGATAAATCTCCCAGCAGTGCTACTGACCATTCACCAAGCGGTTTCATTACCGCAGCCAGAAAACTTTTGCAAACCAAGTACAAGTTGGACTACACGCGCCCCATTGTAACCACTGCCCTTTCATCCGCATTAGAAACAAGCGAACAACCCGTCGAGTATTTTTTAAATCGATTCATTTCCGCACTCAGTCTTTCTTCCGTCGAAAAAGTAATCTGTGCCATCGCTCTGCAAAGTCATGCAACCGTTTTAACGCTTTACGTCGATGAAAAGGTCGCAGCTTTAATACGAGAGATTTTATCACAAGAACTTGCCACCTGCGAGATTCAGCAGACGCTACTGCAAAACATTAGCCAGCTTCATGTCATTTTGCAATATCTACACCAGCACCCTGAAGGACTCTCCACGGAAGAAAGAAACAAATTTATAGAACGCATCAAAAGTGAATTTACACAACCAGGATCCTGTCCAAAGATTCTACTTCCCTTCCTGATCAAACACGCATCTCCCGGTCTCCAATCTGCCGACGAAATGGAACCCGAAGCAAATATCAATAGTGGCCAGTCAGTCAACATGACCTTCGACCCAGGGGTTGTCGAGTTCGTTCTGGAACACGGCATCGGCATTTGTGCCACTGTCGAGGAATGCCGGGCGACGTTGATGACGGTGGGAACCAATAAGATTAACCCGGCGACTGTAGCAAGAATCATAAATGGAATGCTTAAGGCTCAAGATGTTCTCAACCTCCAGAATCAAAATTCACAACACCAAAACATTTGGGGCGATACTCCTCCTTTGTCTGCGGCTTCCAATAAAGATAAGACTGGCGGAGACTCTGGAGGAGGAGCAATGTGGAATGGCAAGGTGTTCGTGCAGGCTGTGCTTGAACTCGTACCTAATTTCGCATGGAAAGATGTCTTTAGAGAATTAGACTTTCCGGGCTTCTTCGTTAAAGATGGCAACGGATTTCGCGCACTCATAGAAGCACTAAAGTACGGCTTGCACCTCCAAGGTCAAGGCCGACCAGAACAATTTCCAATTGACGCGTTTTACCGTCGGTGGATTAACACAGAAGGTCAACTGTCACTAATCCGAGCTTGCCTGAACCCTGCAAACAGTGATGTATTTTCATTTTCTGACTATCCATATCACTCTGTGCTTGTGGATATGCTAAAGACCAGTGGAGAAAAGACATACGACATGAAAGAAATCATCGTGTGGAAGTCGGTGGAGCTGCTTGATCTCCTCCTTAGTCTTTCCGACGGTGGTCACTATTCCGTAGTACAAGAAATTTTCCAGTTCCCCGTCCTACATTGTCCAGACATTCTTCTCGTCGGTTTAATACAAATCACTTCACCGGTGAACATGCTCCGTCAAGAGCTGATGGGAGTTCTCTTTCCGGTCTTCTTGAATAATCACGTCAACTCCGGTGTAATTCTTCAGTATGCATGGCATAGTGGACCCACCTCAATTCGACCCATTATGATGCATGCAATGGCCGAGTGGTACTTGAGAGGCGATTACGATCAAACAAGACTGTCTCGCATCTTGGATGTTGCCCAAGATCTGAAAGTTTTACATCTCCTGTTGAATGCAAATTCCTTCATTTTCATCATTGATTTGGCCTGTCTGGCGTCCCGGAGGGAATTCCTCAAGTTGGACAAATGGTTGTCTGACAAGATCCGAGAACACGGAGAACCTTTCGTAGCATCCCTGGTAAAGGTTCTGAATCGCAGAGCCCCCTACATGCTGGGAAAAGACGAAAACATCCCGAAAGCTTCCCAGCTATCTCCGGAAACTGTGAGCACCATGATACAATGTTTGCATCAATGCGTAGGAAAGGTCAACCCAGAACTAAGCGAGTCCATAATTTCGATGCTGAGTACGTACAACATGCTAATCAACAAGTCAAGGCCGATTCCACCAGGAGGACCTGGAGGACCACAACCCCCTGGCGTCATGAGACCACAACACAGAAACGTGAATCCATTGGAGGCGGCGTTTAGCATAAATCCTTCCCCCACACCAGGTCAGATATTCCCTCCTCAAAGTGACCCATTGGCGGCACTAGGCACAAGTTTAGCTGGCCTTAATCTTGCAGGAAACACTTCCAACGCTGCCTCAGCATTCGGGTACAATCCTCTGGGGCCCACTCCTGGCTCTCCGTCGCGTCTCCTGGGGCCCAACTTCAACTCGCAAAATCCAGCAGTTTCAGCAGGAGGAGGCACATATCCCGGCATGCTATCCGGTCTACAACTCGGACCTGGTGGAGGTGGACCTTCCGGGCCAAACGTTTCTGCGTCCCAGTCTGCAGCCTTAATGGGGAGCAGTATGACAAATCCGATGAGCATGCTTAGCACAAGGTTAGGAGTGTCCAATCCCAGCGGTCCCGCAGGGCCTTCACAACAAGGCGCTATTGGGTCAGCTCCTTCGGGTCCCGGTGGTGGTGGTGGCGGCGGCCGTGGTGAAGCTAGTGAGAAGCGAGGTCTCCCTGATAACACAGCACTCTTCTCAGATTCTCAAATTGAAATTAGCAAAGAAGCTGAAGACGAAGCGAACAGTTACTTCCATCGTATTTACAGCAAACACCCGGTAAGCTCACTTTTTTCACTCAACTTCACTTTATAATGCTTTTAAAAACACTGAATAATTTCCCAAAAGGTTTGAAACGTTAATGGTTTAAAACAGCCTTTCTTCATTCTTCATTATGACGCAGTAGCAGCACTAGCAGCATACTGGTTTCTCAGATAAATGAACTTGATTGGTTGGGGATGAGGATGAATCATTAAATCATAAATCTAGTAAAACGACTAATTAGTTTTTTACCTACTTACGATTAGGATGTCATTACGCTGAATAATAAATTATTTTCCTCATTCTGAAAACAACTTTATTTAATAGGTAGTTAAACGGTTTTATGAACTGAGAAAATTAGTAAAGATAATTACATTTTGTTTTGACACACTTCACAATTTTATGTAAATGATACTACGCCGAACACAACTCCATTAAAGGTGGGGCGCGCGAAATGCGATATCACCTCACTTCGACGTCGCGTTTCGCGTACGTGTTCTAACTGTAAAGATGTGGCCTTTCTTTAAGTTTGTTCATGACTTACGATGAATGACGTGTCACTTTCATCCGTTGTTTTTGCCTAAATTCTGATTCAGAATAACAAAAAATTCTGCGCAGCGGCGGCAGTGAATGTGCCAGTGTGCCACTTGGTTTTTATAGATCCAATTGAAATTGACTATTGACTTTTATACTACTACGCCGAATAAGTTTTCAGAAGTGAAAGTGATTAATAATTTTTACGAGCCTTTGTTTGGTGTTTCTTGCTTTTGATACGGTGTACGGGGGGATCTTGAATTGAATTGAAATAGTCACTGTCACTACTACTCTACTCCTGCTCCTAGAAAGGCTAGACAAAGAAACTCGTTAAAATAAAACAATTAATTTTCCAATACTTTTCATAAATATTGATTGAAAGAGTTGCTATATTTGTGTGCCACTGCCACACACCACACTCATTTCTCTCTTTATTGACGTAGATTTGTTTTCTTTATTCAGAATTCAGAAAAAATCAAAAATTATCAATAAAGTTGTAAATGAACATACGCAATTTGACATTTGGGCATTTGTGTTTAGCATTTTAGCAAGTAATTTCTAAATTAGCAATTATCGCACTGTCTTCAATATGTACTGTATTGTAGTTAGCTACCACATGTTCCAACTTTTCAAAAGGTGTGACTGAAATGTTGGCGTTGCTTGTTATGGTACAAAACTTGTAAATTGCTGCATTTCTAATTTTACAGTTTAGTTTTAGTTTTAAATTAGCCACTAACTGACTTTTGTCACTCCCAATTCCAGTTCCAGTCTTCCATGTTACATGATTGACACGTATTGAATTGAATTAACTGTTTTAGCCTTTGTATTTCTTGAGTGTTTTTTCAATTGTCATAGCCGTATTAAACTTTAAAAATTAGGATTTTCCTGTAGCCAGCTAGATATTTTTATGAATTGGGTTTTGGTTTACTCAAATGTAGGATCCCACGATGTCAATTGATGAAGTTCTGGATCTTCTAAAAAGATTCCAGGACTCAAACGTAAGAAGAGAACGAGAAGTTTTTAATTGTATGCTAAGAAATTTGTTCGACGAATACAAATTCTTCCCTCAATATCCTGAAAAAGAGTTACACACAACTGCTCAATTATTTGGTGGAATAATAGAACATGGACTTGTCACTGTAAGTTTTAAAATTATTCTGGTTAGTCCAATTGGATGGATTTATACCTCAATACTGATTTAATTACGCTATTTTATTTTTAGACGTACCTGCAATTAGGTGTCGCACTGAGGTTCGTTGTAGACGCTCTTAAGAAGCCACCAGGTACAAAAATGTACTATTTTGGTCTAGCAGCAGTAGATCGTTTCAAAAGTCGACTCAAAGAGTATCCTCAGTACTGTCAGCATCTTGCGAGTATTCCACACTTTCAAGAATTTCCTCCACACTTGGTGGAATACATCGAATACGGAACTCGATCTCAGGAGCCGCCTGGACCGCCAAGACCCAGAACTGGAGCAGTCACAATGACACCCGTGGAGACATCGGGAAGTTCTGTAAATGGAGGAACGAGCACCACCACATCGAGCAGCCAGCCAGGACCATCGGCCATAGGAACTAAAGGAGGAGCTCCAATCACCACGGCTGTTACAGCATCCAAAGCCGTTTCCTCGGCAGCCCCAGGACCATCAATCAGTGGACGCCCATCAATTGCTAACGCGACAAATATATCAACGTTGTTAGTTGCCACTGAAAAGGACGAAAAGATAACTCCGCCGCCTGAAGGCACTCAAGATAAAACTGCTTTCATTTTCAACAACCTTAATCAGATGAATTTAGCACCTAAATGTGAAGAATTGAAGGATATCATTGGAAATGATTACTGGCCATGGGTCTCCCAATACTTAGTGATGAAGAGGGCAAGTATAGAACTGAATTTCCACACGTTGTATTCCAACCTGTTGGATACACTGAAAGTCAAAGAACTTAATAATCAAGTTCTCAGAGAAACTCACCGAAATATTAAAATTCTTCTTCGTACGGATAAGTCGGCTGGAAACTTCTCTGACCGAGCACTTCTGAAGAACTTGGGCCATTGGCTAGGAATGATTACATTAATGAAGAATAGAGCAATCATTCTCGATGACTTGGACATCAAAAGTCTTATCGTGGAAGCCTTTAGGAAAGGACTTCAGGATCTCCTTTATGTCGTACCATTTGCGGCTAAGATTATGGAAAGTTGTGCAAGGAGTATCGTTTTCAAGCCACCTTGTCCGTGGACAATGGGAATTCTCAACGTCTTAGCCGAGCTGCATAGAGAACCTGATATGAAGCTGAATCTCAAGTTTGAAATCGAAGTACTTTGTAAGGCACTGAACATTGATGTGAGCGACTTACAACCGCAAGGAATCTTGAAGGATGAATTGGCATTTAAAATCATGGTTCCTCAACTAAGCTATCCGCAACGAGGAGATCAGAGTCATCAGAGCATTATAAGACCCAGAGAAACAGAGCCGCTCCCATCCCGGCCTACACCAGCTCCAGAGCCAAACGTAATAATATTATTTATAACATTTAACAATAATTCCGCTTGCTTTCGTTTTGGTTTTTGGTCAAGCATTTGACACATGATTTCCTTGATTTGTAGGTCCCGAAGCAGCCACCACCTCCAGTGACAGTAGAAAGTACAACAGCTCCAACCCAAACAGCCCCTCAGCAACAACAGCAGCAGCAGCAACCTCAACATTCAACAACTCCCATTTCTCAGCAGCAGCAGAGCGCTGACGATATGTCAGTTGCATCCACGCCACCTCCAGCTTCAACACTAACACAAAGTCATGTTGCTCTTCCAACAACCACCACTGGGTTGTCATCAACACCAACACTTCCAACGATTGCGCAGGAGCCGAAATTCTCGTACATGGACGTTGATACATCTAATCTGGGAGCTCTTTTGGGTCACGTCGCTATAAACAATCAAGTTCCTTTGTTTCAAGCTAATTCTGGTCTTAAGCAAAATGTTCGACCAGCCGTTGAAAAGGCTATTCAAGAACTCCTGCATCCTGTTGTGGACAGATCCATCAAATACACAATTAGCGCTTGTGAACAAATTATCAAGAAAGATTTTGCACTAGATCCTGACGAAAATAGAATGAGAGCTGCCGCACACCACATGATGCGATATCTAACAGCAGGGATGGCGATGATCACCTCAAGAGATCACATTTTCTTGGCTATCAGTGGAAACTTGAAGACCGCCTTCCTGGCAGGCCTAAGAAATCCCAATCCTACTCAACAAATGAAAGACATGGCGGAACAAGCAAGTTCGATGATCGCCACTGAAAATATGGAACTCGCGTGTGCTTTTATGCAAAAGACAGCAGTAGAGAAGTCACTGGCGGAGATTGATAAGCGATTGGCACCGGAGTATGAGGCAAGAAAGCAAGCTAAATTGGACGGAAGGAGATATTGTGAAAATCAAATGCTGAACTATCAGTTGGAAAGAATGCCAGAGCCAATCAGAGTGAAACCTGTTCCGGTAAGTTTTTAAAAATTAAATTCCAATTTCTCGTCTTAGCATCCAATATAACTAGATTAATCATGACATTCTTTTCTAATCAGGCTAACGGACCAGTAAGTCAGCAGCTCGCGGTGTACGAAGACTTCTCACGGAATATTCCAGGATTTCTGCCTCCCTCTGAAGGAGAAATTCCCTTCCTCACTCCGAAATTTCCGGGTCTACCTATCAGTACTCCAGCTCCATCAGTTGTGTCAAATGCGTTACCCCCGAACGCTGCTGTCCAGAACCAGGCTGCAGCCGCTGATGATCTAGTTTCCATTTACGATAAACTCATTGCCGAATTAGATATCCATCTGCAAGGACTCGCTCTGTCTCACTCTCCAGCTAGCCATCAATTGGTAATTTAAAAAAACGTTGTGCTTGTGCTCAAACTCATCCTCGTCGTTTTATTTACATTTTTCATTTTTACATTTCTTCTCATTTTAAGGCGGCTGGAGTCCGATCTCTGCTTGATGCAATTGTAATTGCGAGGTCATCCAGAAGCGTCGTTGCTGCTATCACACTTCTTCAAAAAGCAGTCGAGGGATTACTTGAAGGTTTGGCAGCTTTTCCAAATGATACGGAGATTCTTCGTTTCAGGGATGCGCATTTAATGGTTTTGAAGGCGCTCCAAGATACGAGGGCGTTTGGTCAACAATGGGTGAACCGTCAAGTAACAAAGTGCGTACTTCTAGTATAAATAACGTATCATTTTTTTCTGCATTTTACTGTAAAAGTTTCGACGTTTCTACTTCCAAATTTATTTCTACTTGCAGATGTTTAATTGAAAGTCGACCCGATCTTAAGTACAACACGGAGGCTGTCGACACTTTGATTCGAGCAAATTTGGTAAACATGTTACAATTCGATGCCCACCTGGCCACTTCGATGGAGAAAGGAACCAATGTGCTGGCTATGGCATTCGCAATGCAACTCGTGCAGATGTATTTGGTTGATGAGAGGTTTTCAACCAACGTTACCGAAAGCGATCTTTATCACACGGTTAGTAAAACATTCCTAAAGTACTCATCACTACACTACTCTGAATAAGGGTGAACATTCAATGATGTTTTTAGACTAGAGTTTCTGAATGTCTTAATGACGATAGACTTTTTTACGCTGAGATCATTCCACTTTATAATATACAAAGATGATTTTTCAAAATTTCGGTGTCGTGTTATGCAAAGTTGACTCCTAATAATTAACTGTTGATTACTTTTCCAGGTGGATATGCTTGCGCGGTGTGCAACCGTAAATCGACAACATCCGGAAGGATTGGTTCACTTAATTGAAGTGCTAAGGAACAGTCACGAAAATTCCAGCTTCGGTTCAGATAGAGGTCCTGGTGCTACAACTTTGCATTCTGGAATGAACCAATCGAGGGACTTTGATGACCCACAAGGTAATTTAATTAAAAGTGACTATGCTTTATTTTTGTTAAAACGATAGTCGATGATTTTCAGACTAGAGTTTCTGAATATTATCTACGATTTTTGATAATTTTTAAGACGAGAATTTTTCGCTGAGACTTTTAGATCCAAATAAAAGTATCTCAGGCAGGATTAAAATGAATGTCTTTATAATGAGCCTCGTTTGACTGCTGCCTTCTTTTCAGGTTTGGTGGAGAAGTCAGAAATACTGTTGCGAGAGTGGATAAGGCTTTACATGACGCAAGGAACACCAAGAGACTCTAATAAAGCATTTGCAACGTTTATCCCCGAATTAAATGCTGCAGGAATTTTAAAATCAGACGAGGTCATCAATCGGTTTTTCCGAATTTGTGTGCAATGTTGTGTTAATCAAGTATACCAAGGATTACAAGTAAGTTTTCTTAATTTTTGCTACCAATTGTTTTGCATTTGATTTTTTCTAGCCAGTCTTATAATTATAATGAAATTTTTGGTTACTCTAAATAAGCAGGCAGGAGGATTGTCACTTGTACGTGGAAAATGCTACAACTCTGTGGATTCCTTGGTTCGACTTGTGGCATTGCTCATCAAGAACATTGGAGACACTGTGGCCGTTCAACCGAAAGTGAACATTCTAAACAAGTTTCTGGGAATAGTGGCTGGAATCTTGATTCAGGATCATGAGGTTCAGAAGAGCGAATTCCAACAACTTCCTTTCCATAGGTTGTTCATCATGCTGTTTTATGATTTGAATACGAGCGATCCTGTCTTTGAAGCTATAGGAATGCAGGTAAGGCAACTAGTTCTAATTTAAACACGCACTTTCTAAATATTATTTTACTGATACTACTGAACACAAAAACGTTACCCGTTCTGTTATTCTAAACAGATTCTGGCAGGATTTAGCAACATCTTGCACATCCTGAACCCATTCAAAGTTCCAGGATTTGCGTACGCATGGTTGGAAATCATTGGAAATAGAATGTTCATTGCAAGAATGCTGGCTTTAGCTGCGGATCAGAAATGTTGGGCCATGTATTGTCAACTTCTCTTGGATCTGTTCAAATTCCTCCAACCATTCTTGAGGAATGCAGAGTTAGCAAAGCCTGTCGCAACCCTGTATCGTGGAACCC
Source organism: Cyphoderus albinus (assembly GCA_021029165.1). Taxonomy (NCBI): domain Eukaryota; kingdom Metazoa; phylum Arthropoda; class Collembola; order Entomobryomorpha; family Paronellidae; genus Cyphoderus; species Cyphoderus albinus. The sequence continues at coordinate 11,859 of VYYJ01001694.1, forward strand.
TTCGAGTTCTGCTGGTCATTTTGCACGACTTTCCGGATTTCCTCTGTGATTATTGCTACCACTTCTTGGATGCCATCCCTCCAAATTGCATTCAAATGAGAAACTTGGTACTGTCAGCGTTTCCAAGAAATATGCGGTTGCCAGATCCATTTACAGCTAATCTGAAGTTTGAAATGCTCGCCGATACATCTATGCCTCCAAGAATCTTATCCAACGTTGGGGCAATGATTCAGCCACCAAAATTCAAACAAGATTTGGACTCATACTTAAAAACTAGAGCTCCCGTCACATTTTTGTCGGAATTACGAACAAATCTGCAGGTAATTATATTTGTGATTTATATTTGTGATTTGCACACATAAAATCTAGACTTTCTAAGGGTATTAATAACATGTTTTTAAATTTCAGGTGACGAATGAAATGGGAACACGGTATAATATTCCACTGCTGAATGCACTTGTTCTCTACGTGGGTTCCCAGCACATCACAGTAATTCGTCAGAGAGGACAGACTCCAAATATGTCGACTGTAGCTCACACTTCACACATGGATATCTTCCAAAATCTCGCAGTTGATCTTGACACCGAAGGGAGATACTTGTTTTTGAACGCGTTGAGTAATCAACTCAGATTTCCTTCAAGCCACACACACTACTTCAGTCTGGTGATTCTCTACCTGTTTGCCCAGTCTAACACCGAAGTAGTTCAGGTAATGAAGGATCTAAATTTAAATCTGTTAAATGAAAAGTTCTGAATGATGTTTTAAGACTAGAGTTTCTGAAAACTTGTGTTGCATACAACCTTATTTGCTGATGGAATTCGGGTTTCAGAAAGGTCTAAATGAAATAGCAAAATATATCTTACTAAACGCATTGTTTCCTTTTCTACAGGAACAAATCACACGAGTACTTTTGGAGCGCCTTGTCGTCAACCGACCTCACCCCTGGGGACTTCTTGTCACGTTCATCGAGTTGATCAAAAACCCCACATACAAATTTTGGCAGCACGAATTTGTTCACTGTGCCCCGGAAGTTGAGAAGCTGTTCGAAAGTGTTGCAAGGTCGTGCATGGTCACAAAAGGGAACAGCGGACCCCCGTCAACTATTTTGGGAGGTGGAGCTTCCAACGCATCTGGTCCAGGCTCAAATGGATCAGGAATACTCGTGTTAGATACTAGTCCTGATGCATTGAACGTAGAATAAGAAATTGTCCTGTTTTGTCTTTATCTTAAATTCTTCACACTGAAATTCTAAAAATGATGATGTTATTCTTGAGGAGAAATCGATTTGTACGTTGTACCATTTCATTTTTAATGTGACTTGAAAATGAACAGTATATATATACTATATTTGAATAATGAAGTCCTATTACAATATTACAATAATATTACTTACTATAATTATTTAAATGTATATAGCAGTTAGTATTTCATGTATTGTCTCTTTGTAAATTAAATTTATCCTATTCAATATATTTCGTGTAAGTTGGTTTGCAGGTAGATTTATGAAGATAGACTAATAAACCCTTAAAGATAACTCTTTCCTCTGCATTCATTCAATTATAGCTCTAAATACACTGGAAAGCATACCTAAATTTGACGTTTTATCCTAAATATGATTTTACTAAAATCAGAGGTGATATGAGTTGTACTACTTTTCCAATTCCCTCTTGCTTCACTTTTCGTTTTTGGCAGTCACACCCCACCCATATGATTAACAATTTTATTGGTCACTAAAGTTTGTCAGGGAGGTCTAAATAGTTCACTCGTCATTCAATAATATCTTGTACAAACGCTACTTATTTTTCTAATTAGGGAATATTTTATCGTACTTTTCCTTTCTACATTTCAATGTGATGTCCAGCGGATTTCTCATTGGAGTTGGATTAAAAATTCGAATGTAGATTTCTGATGTTGTTTTAATTGATTTATTGTCGTCGGACAAAGCTAAAATACATGACAAATTCATGAGTTGAGGTTACGCGAGATTTAGCCCTCCATGTAGGGATACTTCCATTCCGATGTTCGCACATAAGTTTCCTTCACGGTCAGCGGGGATGCCCATTTAAGTATATAATTAGGGCCGCCGGCTTTATCATTTGTTCCTGGATGAAAACAAAATTCAAAATTTTTAATTCAAAGTTAGGTTCGTGCCAGCTCTACCATGATTATGGGGGTTGTCTTGTCATTCACGTACCAGACATTCTTGCTCCACCAAAAGGCTGTTGGCCGACGACCGAGCCCGTCGAACGGTCATTAATGTACATATTTCCAGCAGAATACTTAAGTACTTCCTGTGCCTTTATGAGAAATTTTCTGAAAAAAAAAGTGCCAGTCACATTTTACTATCCTTCTTTAAAAATCCTCATTTTCTCATAGATATACACTTTTGCTGCACGTACTCATCCTGGGCAAAAATAGCTCCGGTCAATGAGTAGGGTGTACTTGAGTCGAGGATTTGCATTGTTTTGTCGACTTCTGAGTCAGGATACGCGTAGGCCGATAAGACGGGTCCGAAAATTTCTTCCGTCATAATTTTATCCTTTGGATTTTTAGTTTCTACTAGTGTCGGCTTGACAAAGTATCCCACACTAGAAAGTTCAGAATGTTGTTAATTTTATACACGCTCCATATAACTCAACTGTATCCACCAACTAAAGTAGATTCTGGCTTGCCTGTCGTCATACTCTCCTCCTTGGACTATCGTCAAATTCTTTTTGGCATGATCTACATAACCAGATATTCTTTTGAAAGCTTTATCGTCAATTACTGCAGATGTAAATACTGAAAAGTCATCAACTGGTCCAATCTTAAGATTCTTCATAGTTTCTGCGAGTCCATCCTTAATCTACGAGAAAATGCGTATTTCAGAACGTTATGATGTCCCAACCCAACAAACTCTGTCAAACACCTAACCTAAAAATGATTTGGGATTTTTAAAACTTACTTTCGGCCATAATGACTGAGGGACGTACAATCTGGAGCATGCAGAACATTTTTGTCCACAGAATTCAAATGCAGATCTAATTGTCGCGTTTATCACAGATTCCACATCAGCCGAGGGATGAACAAAATGGTAATTCTTGCCGCCACATTCGCCAACCAACCTTGGAAAGTTGGCGTACTTTGACAGATTTCCTCCCACTTGACCCCATAGTCGACCGAATGTTCTATGAACCATTAAGGTATATACACATTAATTTTACGTTCACACTAAGATATAAAACCTCGCCAAGTTTTTGTAGTGGACTTACGGGACAGAACCGGTGAAATTAATACCAGCCAATTGAGGTGATGCCGTAATCGCATCTCCGAATACTGGTCCATCTGCCGGCACAAAGTTGACCACGCCGGGTGGAACGCCGACTTCGTTCATGATTTGGAATATTGTGTAATTGGACAATAATGCTGTGTCAGAGGGTTTCCAGAGTACACTGCAGCCCTAAAGAACGATTACAAATAAGCGACGAGTTAAAAATATTTCTGCAAAGAGATTTTAATATCCATTTGTATAATGGAAAGTTCAGTGAGTTCACTTCACTCCACATACCATGAGAGCCGGCGTGTAAGCGAGATTTCCACCTTTGGAACAAGAAAAACAATTTCAGAACAAACCACTCACATTTACTCAAACCTGCTCATTCAAGTAAATTGCGATCGACTGTGGAAGTGACCGTTTAAAAAAAAAATTGAATGTATCTGGCGTGCCTATAGCGGTAAAGTTGAAAGGCGACACAGCAGCAACAAATCCTTCGAGTCCTCTGTACTTCAAAAAGTTTTTAAAGGTTTTCGGAGTTTCACTGACGGGCTGATACTTAAGTACCTCCTTCGCAAAATACGCGTTAAACCTCATGAAATCGATCAATTCTGCGGCAGAATCGATCTCGGCCTGGACCACGGTCTTCGCCTGTCCCAACATCGTTGAAGCATTTAACTTTTGTCTGTACTTTCCTGCCATGAGATCCGCAGCTTTCAACCACATGGAAAATTTCTGGTCGAAAGGTACACTGTCCCAGGATTTCTGAGCCTCGCTTGCAGTTTTGATAGCCAAATTCACCAGTTCTGGGGTGGCATAATAAAACTTGGCGACTTTTTTCTGATGATTGTGCGGCTACAAAATCATAAAAATAATGCATAATGAACGTTTTTTTATTTTATTGACAACATTAAGTATGACTTGATTATCTACTAACCATAGGTTGATACATGACTTTGTCCGTTTTATACTCTTTGCCCCCGATGACAATGGGAACATCCACGGTATTGTTCGAGTAGTCGGCCAACGCCGCCTGCAGCTCCTTCCGCTCTTTCGAGCCATTTGTGTACGGTAAGACTGGCTCATTTTCTATATTGAAATCCTTAACTTTACTTGTACTGACCACCGACTTCAATCCCAAATGCTGCACATTCCTGGTCCTGCAAAACAATTGTCACTAATGAATTTGTCTGATTTCATTTGCATAATTATTTCATGACATTTTACAAGAGCTAATCATACCATTAGTCATTCATTTTCGATTGATTTTATAATATTCAACTAACTTTTCATCATCATCAAGAATTTATATGCATAAAGTCCGAGAGACAAAGTTAATACTTACTGGAGAGCAATTTGAGATGCGGAGAAAGTTCTCGCACTGCGCGCCCGCACGAACCCAAGTCGCATCATCTTACTACTTCAATCAAGAATTGTACGTACGCACACACCTACAAAAAACAGCTAGTAAAGCACAAAAAAATCGAAGTTAAATTTAGGCAACTTCAACATTATTTTATGCATATTAATAGATGGAGATGGATGGAGGTCCATGCATGAGTGCGAGTAGGCAGATGTTTGTCTTTGTTAATACTAAATACTCTGGCGGAATCTCTGGAATGTAAAAGGGCCACCCACAACGAATGACGATACCTAATCCAAGCAACCATCTTCGTCATTCATCATACGATTAATTCCATCGTATCTAAAGAGAATTTACATGCGTATCAGACCGCAGAATGTGATCTGTGAACACGGGTGCTCAAATCAATGTTTATGAAGTGATAAAAATTCATATATCATGACAGTCACATTTTATTGTGTATCGTAATGTAATGTCAATGCCCACCAACTACCATTAATAAATATTAAAAAATGAGATAACTTTGTAATTACACTGTAAGCTAATTGATAACTCTCTATCCTTTCAGTATTGCCTTTGCCGATTTAATTTTTGAGTTATCTCTCAGAAAAATATGATACGCACTCCACCCTTGGAATCCGAAATCAACATACATATGTTTATAAACATGTGTGCACAGATTTAATAATACGTGTACATACCTTTTGATTTTGGATTAAAAATACTTTGCAGTTACTAAAATAAATTAATCGACTCCTTCCTGCTGGGGCTCAACAATTAACTAACTATATAATTCTAAAGATAGGTATATTTATATACAAGACAAAACTTTTTCTAGTTTCAAGAAATGGTCTGGCTGGAGAAAGCTTGGAAGACTTGTTTGTAACAGACACGGATTTTTTGGTGAAAAATAAAATATTATCTGAATTTATTACTTTGAGCGTCTCTAGTTAAACGTGAAATTGCTATGCATGATAAAAACTGTTGTATGACAACAATTTTTTTGTTTCTTTACAGGAGTAAAACTCGCTATTGCTGGAGTGTATTTTAGTGGAGTGAATCTTTGTGGATACAGCATCCAACTGCAACTGCCTGCCAACATTTGCGTCTTCTTATTTCTGGAGGTTCCTAAAAACCTGTACCTCTTCTTCAGATGTTCATTACTCCTGAAGTTGGTAGGTTTATATTTAGTATTGTACACACTTTTCTTCTACGTATTTACACCATGCACCACCTATAAAAATGCTACCTGTTCCTAAAACAGAACTGTTTTAAAAACTTACTTTGTCGCACCCGTTTACTGCATGCTACAGAAAAATATCGTGTGCGTGTGGCGAAACTTTTTATCATGAAAAAGAAGAATGTTAAACCTTTTTTTTGGGAGGAGGACTTACAAAAAAGGAAGTCAGGACGAGCCCTCAAAAACTTGGGACAATCTTGTGGGAAACCTTTTGTGACCTTGAAGATTGTTATTGTAGTAGGAGCCACGGCAAGTGGCAATGCACTAGTAACACAGTTGAATTTCGTTGTTTCTTATTATTTCACGTTGAAACGTTTAGATGCATGTTGGTCATGTAACATAACATGTGGTAGATAGATACGTAGGAACATTTCAGAGTGACAATGGAATGGAGCTTTGCGAATAGTTTTCAACTTTTCATATAAAGTTACTTACAATAGCAAAAGTAGTAACACTACCCTAATAATAACCTAACGTGATGGATGTACAATTTTTTAAAAGTTCTTGCCATTGCGTGCAACTAGGCAAAAGTTAATCCAGCTATGTTTCGTTTCAGCTGCAATTTCCATTTCCATTCCACACGATCTCACTTATTTTCTAGCCTAACAACTAAACCTTTTTTAGAAGAACCCGGAGGAGCTAGACCGATTCTCTGCTCGGCCCAGATCGAATGATTCCGTGAAAACTTTCCATTATAGAGTCATGCTATGCCTGCCTGCTCCAATAATATATAAGCCTGTCTTGTCGTCGTCATAATCATTATCGTATCCCGCACGTACGCAAACATTGCTCTTTTTTACTTTGTTAGAGATTTTATTGGTTTTATACTAGTTAGGATTAAACCTTTCTTATGCACACGGCATTTTAACATTTTACCTTACCTCTGACTTTGTTAGAGCGTGTCTCCATCTCTATTGTCTTTATCTTGCCACGCTCAACACATTACGTATGCCATTAAGTCGATAAGGAAAGAGTTATCTATATTTCAACTTCACAACCTCCTCCGTAGAAGTGTCAAATAATAGATGCACTATGGCTAAACAAACTAAAGTTTCATACTGATGAACCGACACTGCCATTTTCTTTGTTTGTGCAAATGTTAATCAATACACTGCACTGAAAGATTCTGCAATGCAAAACTCTTCGTTTTCTATTACTATTGCTTCAATGACTTTTTGTTGTGCTTTTTCTAAATGCCACTTTTCACCTGCCGAATTTCAGATGAGGATATCTGGTCCATATTGGAATATTTAATCTGCAAACAATTTGAAACCTTTTATCACCAATTCTACCTAAATAAAATTACTTACATAGGTTAAATTGAATGTAGAAAGTTCTTCATATTCCAATCCAATTTACCATGCATTACTATACTGTTCAAGGTTAATTAAATAACAAAAAAATGTCAATCAGTGAAAAACAACTTTTATGTCTTCCCAACAAAAGAGAGAGGGTTTAAAAATGTATTTATTATGTTTTGTGATTATGTATTGCTTTTTAAGCACAGAAACCATAATCGTTACAAAATTCACAGAATTTTTTAATAGGGGTTTAAGCGTGTGGGCTAGTTGAGTAACTCAACTTGAGTTACGGCATAAAATATACTTACGAGACAGTCTATATAAGTGACTTAATAAGTCCTGGTCCTGGTTATGGACTACAAATGTCATGTAAGCGTATTTCGTAATTAAAAGACTCAGACTATGGACACCGCAGTGGTTTCGGCTAGGAAAGTTGTCTAGTCTACTTTTTAGTGGAAACTTACCATCTCATTTAGATGACAATTTAAGTGGCAGTAAGGCAAGCTAATAACTATAAGACAAACAAACAACTTAAGGCGAAGACATAACGTTGAAATGTTTTTGTTTTTTGATGAAATGAAATGATTGTATGTTTGAAGTGCATTTCCTTTCAAACTAGACTTTGGACAATCAATAATTTTCATGCGTAGGCACATCCTGTCAACAGTAGAATAGGAATGACAAATTGAATATTCAATATTTATATCGCATGTTTGTTTATAGACTAATGAACGATCTTTCAGCTTCCACTGGCATTTGTCATTTTTCTAAATGAACTTAGAGTATGTACGAAATGTACGTGTATTTTCTTTTCACACTGGGTTATTAATGCACAGAGAGAGTCCTTAAAGTCAGAAAGATAGGCAATTCATAGTCCAAAAACATGTAAAATACTGACTCTTATGGCGAACAAACATAATAACTCAGAGAAAATTCCAAACATTTTTACCAATGCAATTTTATATTCTACATTTAACTTGAAACTTCAAAAACTTAAATACTGATACTGAACATAAAACATAATCAATGTAATGTATAGTGTATAGTAGTAGTGAGCAATATTTATGCATAACTTTGCAGTGCAACGTTTGCACTTACTATGGGGTAATATGATTTTGCACAATATGAGTTTTGTGCTTTAGTATGTATTTAATTCGATTCTAAAACTTCATAAATGCAGCCTGCAGCTAGTAAAAACAAAAACCGTTCTATAATACGACTAGCATATAGCCATTGCGAGACTGAGAATTCAAATATGAAAAATAGTTTACCTATTTCGCTCGAAAAGTATAAAGTTGCTTGCTTCTTCATGTCATGATAAAGGTTAAATCGAAATGTTCATTCAAATATTATTACTTGCAGCTTGCAATTTGCAGTTCAAAGCTACAATGTACAATACAATACAATTAATTACATACCCAGTGGGTAATACACATACAAAGAGCTTTTATCATGGGAATTTTCTCATCGCTGTTTTGACTTCTCGTGGAATAGAGGCAAGATTGGCAAGAAAGTTACTTACCCATGAGCATGACTATGACATCCACATTTCATAAACAGAGCAATGCGCTCCATTCCACCAACAGAAAACGATGAGACACAAGAAAACCACAGCTGCTTTATATGTATTACATATTATATAATAGTGCACAGTGATTAATGGTAATGAAAGTGAAAATGACAACCGGTATTCGGATGTCTTCAATACTTAAAATTCCAATGTTGATTAATGCAGTATGAATTAAAATCTCATATATCATCACATGTAAAATGTAACTAATTTCACTCTTCGGAAGCCTTAAATTGGTGTCTGACGGATTATATAAAGATTCCATTCCAGTGATACATACTTGTTGGCAATGTATCCAAGTTTGATAATCGTTCTTCAATGTTAATTTGGGAAATTTGTGTAGCACAAGAAAACGCCCAGTGAAAGTGCCTTTCTTTTCTCCAACTCAACTGCTTTTACATTACCCAGCCAAGATGTCCATGAAAGAGTTACTGGCAAGTGACTGTGGTCAACTGAACCCAGTGCTCCGAGTTGCAACCCATTTCGCCGGAAGTGGGCCGAGTGGAGCGGAGGCATCAGCGCCCATTCACCTGCTTGGACGACAGCACCAAGATGTAAGCTTTCTCTGACGTTTCAATTTTCAACATTTTGCAAACAAAGCAAATATCTGGTGACCACAAAAGCATCAATAAAATCCGTATAATTTTCTAGCAAGCAGCAGCTTTGGCTGAAGCATCGAGTCATGCGGGTGGAGCTGCGTTGTTACCTCCAACAACTTTCCGAATGGACAGTTTGCTCAAAGAAATTCAGTCACTTGACAGATCTCACGGACTTGCACAGGCCCCCAGAGTTGTGGATCTCACAAATAGCGAGGATTGGGTTCAAGAATTTCGAAGAAGCGATTTAGCCGTCTCAAATGTACAATAAAAATATTTTTCAACTTCAAACTGTTTTTTTTTTTTCACTGTTAAAATACCATTCTAAATTATATTTAAATCTACAGGGAATTGACCACAAATGGACGGAAGAATTTCATAATGGCGGATTGGATTTTGATCGAGCTTGGGAGGAGACGGCTCCATTAGGCCATTTTGCTTCTCATCACCCTCATTCGTTGCACCACCACCAAATTCACCGCGACCAGTCTTTGGGAAGTGCAAAAGAACTACTGGATGACTCCAAATGGGCCAATGAATTTACCCAGGAGAGTAAAACGGAACTGATGAGCACTGCAGAAGATTTCCTGAACTCCATTAACGATCCTACAATTAAAGCCACCGACTTTATGTCGTATGTTGAGAAACTGAGCACGGGGGAGGCTGTCCCTGGAGCAAGCACGAGTTCAACAGAATCTGCAGATCGTTGGGCCAGTGAATATCAAGCTGAAGCTCCAACTGAAGAAGTTTGGGCTAATGAATTTGCTTCTGGAAACGTGGTTGACATAGACAGTGAAGATTTAAGTGCAAGCGACCGTCAAGAGTTTTGGCAAAAATTACAGACCGAATGGGAAAAGGCTGCAGATGAAACAGGGCAGCATCCTTGGCTTTCGGATATGTCCCAGCAGTTTGATCAGGTTTGACACACTTTTAATGTTATCCATAGATTCTGTTTAATGCTAGTAATTCATATAAGATTTAAATAACTGCACAGCCTTACCGATTTGAGGAAGAAAATCCGTACACCGAAAACGAAGACCCCCTGGAAGAAGGTAAACGAAGGTTAATGGCCAGCGATATTCCAGCAGCAGCTTTATTATTCGAAGCGGCTGTTCAAAAGCAGCCCGACAATACCGAAGCGTGGTACTTGCTGGGTACTACGCAGGCCCTCAACGAACAGGACCCACAGGCGATATCTGCTCTAACCAAGTGCATTGAGTTCGAACCTAATAATCTGAAGGCGTTAATGGCAGCTGCGGCGTCTTTAACAAATGAATCCTTTCATTTACAAGCGTGTAGAATTCTGAAGGTATTTGACTAAAGTTTGCAAATGGTTTTCGGGCTTAAATGACGAATCGCAATCTGCGGTAGTTTGTAGCGTGCCACATGTCAAGCTCTTAAATCGTTTGAAATGTTGTAGTTAATTGTTAGCATAGCATAATTTATTTTCTTATTTCATTTAATTATTATAGTCGTGGCTCAAGCAGAATCCTAAATACACGGATTTGGTCCCTGGAGAAATCGAGCGACCATCTATAACGTCGTCCATATTACCAAGGTATGTTGTACTCGAACCAAGATTCTGCACTGAAACTGTGCTGTTATCGCTTAATCCATTTCATGTGTCATTTCAATTCTAGTAATGAGCTTGCTACAGTACAGAATCTGTACATGAAAGCAGCTAGAAGAAGTCCAGCACACGATTTAGATCCAGATGTCCAGTGCGGTCTTGGAATACTTTTTAATTTGTCTTCGGATTATGAGAAAGCCGGAGATTGCTTTCAAGCCGCCGTTAATGCAGATCCGAATGTGAGTCATTTATCTACCTCTACTAAAACAAACAAGTGTTTTCTACCTGTGAATTGTCCACCATTCTTATTTTGCAACTGTTTGGGTTTAGAATGCGCTGATGTGGAATAGACTTGGCGCCACTTTGGCAAATGGTGGAAAATCCGCCGAAGCCATAGGAGCATATAGCAAGGCTTTAGAAATCATACCAGGATTTATCCGTACTAGATACAATCTGGGAATTGCCTGCGTCAATTTAGGAGCTTACAAGTATCTAAAACCTTTTTACTGTTCAGTATCATTCAAATGAAATTGAATTTCAAGAATGCAAAACTACTATAAGTTGAGAAAGACTGAAAGACCTATATAAAACATACAACTTGTTTTTATAGAGAGGCAGCGGAACACTTCCTGTCTGCTTTAAATATGCAGGCTGCCAGTAAATCGGTTGTGGCACCTGCCAATGGAAGCAACAGCATGAGTGACTCAATCTGGACTTCGTTGAGAATGGTGCTTCATCTACTCGACAAAGGAAAACTCTCTTCAGCCATTGATCACAGGTAATAATGCAATTAACAATTTTTAATCAGTCTTCAATTCTAATTCAAGTAAAGTCAACATATTTAACTGACACTATTTTTGCCTATTTTAGAGATTTAAATGTTCTGAATCGGGAATTTGGAGTTTCCTAAATGGTGTACCAATATAACCTAATCACTAATAATCACAAAGGAACCGACCATTACCAAAGGTGATATTTCGCAAGAAAAATATTATTAACAAAGTAGATCGTAATGACAATGTTGAATTGTACCCTAGTAAGCTTTTTTAGAGAACGGTTTTTGAAACAATTTTCCTGTTTTAGCCACATTTCAATGTTATGTGATATTAATATGATAATTTGTATTGAACCTCAGCGTATATAAAGTACCAAACTTGTTACATTGTTGATACTATATTGTACAAGAATAAAAGCCAAAAATTCGAAATGACAATTCTGCTGTTTCCATTTTATTCGATTCTGAATGTGTCTTGACTGTTTGAGTTGTGCTATTAAACTCAAAGCAATGTTTGAGGTATTCAAAGAGCGCGTGGCGGATGGTAAAGCGACATTGAAGAAAGACTGGAAGGGGCTCTGTATGCGTAAAACGATCCTAAAAATACATGCAGAATTATCTCTCACATGCATTCTTACAACATTTTTATTTGTAACTTTTAAAGCTATTCGAAATACAGAGACCAAAGTTTGAAAGTTGATTGGCCACAAACGAGTAAATACAAATAAATAATTATACATTACGTATAAAAGTTAAACTTGAACACGGGTAAAAATGGTATTAGATAATATTGAATATCAAAGTAAAGTACAAGTAAAGTAAAGTAAAGCAAGCAAAGTAAAGTACAAGTACAAAGTACAAAACAATAAGTAAATTATTTTAAAAGAATTGAGACTAATTTAAAAAGCACATTGACTAGATGTTCTGGTTGTGGCTGTGACCGTGACAAGTTGCTCCTCTATCCATTAAATGTGTGTAAACTGTTTTCTTTAAAGATAGCGGTATTTTGCAATTAGTTGTATCGTGAGGACGAATTTCTAGAATTGTGTGGTTTGTCAGTACGTCTTTGATCGAGATTTTATCAGTGAGCCATGTATTAAGTCTCTTTGGTAAAAAGGCTTTTAACCTCCAAATAATCCATTCAAGCTCAGATATGTCCTTTATAACTTGACATAAAACACTAACGGCGGAAGCGGATCGAGTTTCCTAGTAGTCAGTAAAAACAAATTGGTGTTAACAATTTAACATTAAATAAACGTTATATCATACATACACATATCCACCCTATTAATTATCAACGAAAACACCGGCAGTCTACCTGTAATCCATTTTGTGCCAGACCAATTATCATAGCCATCATGACGGTAGAAAGAACAAAATACAAGAAAAAATAATTAAAAACTGAAAACGGATTTTCAAGGTTCGTCTTGTCTGCAGTATAATCGTCATAATTCATCCGCCCAGTTAGAGCTCGTATAAAAGATCGTGGTAAATTCTCCGTAAACGCTGAATCACGCTCCGCCTGTGTAGTGGGTCATTTAAACAAAACATTAATTCGGGCTTAGTCTTTGTCGTACTAGAAAAAATTCTGCTTACTGTTAATCGTGTATGTTTTCACTTACAGTATGAAAAATTAGAGAATACGATGCAGATAAGGCCAGCAATTGACAAATGGCAACCATCCATAAAAACTGAATATAATTTTTCACGATCTGCAAAAGTTTCAGAAACGTCATGTAAATTTAAGTTCCTTAACACAAAAAAAGTATTTACTTAATATACAAAAAGATGTATACCTGAAAAAATGTCTGCACATAAACTGCTGTTTGGTTGAACTTTGTTAAGTAAGATAGTAATACAAGCCAACTGGACATTACTCCGAACTGGAAAATTATAATTTATAACTAAAGCAGTTCAGCTAATTATGCGGTCTTGTAATTTATACAGTTTTCACTTTTTCACACTTACGGCAGTGATATCTTTGTTGAGAGACTGCCGTGGAAAAGGAAACTGATATCCAAAGCTCGGAAGAAGACACATAAAGAATGCGACAAAGGCACAAAATATTTCTCCCATTCTTCTCGTTGTAGTCAGATCAAATTGAATACCAGAAGCAAAGAAAGTGGTTATGGTCTTAAAGGCGGATAGGAAAGCCATTAAAGTCAAAACAATACTGGAGTACTTGGTCAAAGTAACCACTTGGTACGGATGATCACCCAGGAATACGTGGAATGCATAGTTAGTAAAGAAGATGGCAAAGAGGAGCTAAAAATTGATAATTGATATTATACAGAAAACTTTAGAACTCAACTTCTTTAGAAGAAAATATCTTTTGAAATCACTTACGTGATATATCACTAGCATGATGGAGACAAATTGATATTTTTGGTATTTCAAAGTTGCAAAAGTAGTAATTAGCGGATGTGCCAAGATTCTGTCTTTAACATCCATATCTTCGATCTCTTCGACGAGATGCAACAAAACTTGAGCCTCACGAAATTCATTTGGAGCATTTCCTGGACATTCTAAAAGATCCCTAGATTCATAAATGGTAAAAATGAGAAATTCTCAGAAGTTTCAACACTTCTACTGACTGGGTCTTTTGTGTAAACGTAAAATGCATACTTCAATTCCATATGAATTGTCGTCTCGTCTTCGATGCCTTCGCTTGGTTTCCCAGACGGGGGCACAAAATAAATGCGTTCGCTGAGCATTTCCAAAAACGGATCCAAAAGCAAAGGTTTTTTCTCAATAGCGCGGCACAATAACAAGGTGTCCTCATTTGGAATTCTAGAAAACGTCACATAAAATTTTAAAAAGTTTATAAATAATTTAAATGTATGGGTAATCGAACAGCACAGTTACTCTTGCACAAGGTGATTCCAGTGTTTTCTTAAAATTGCAGCTTCTTTCTTAACATCGTGATTTGGAACTGTTTGTCGCGACTTCAGTGTAGAGATAAGTTCAGTTGTGGATGCAACATGATCAACGCCGTCGTGACCGGTCCAGCAAATACTCCTAGACCTATGCCTCTTCTTGACGCCATCCACCTCCTCCTCCTCCTCAATTGAGACTCTGGGCAAGGGCGGAGCAGCTTGTTGGTGCTCCGTTTCCAGCAACTGCAACTGTGTCCACATTTTTTTCATCGACTCCACACAGCTGCATCCTGCTCAGCAAATTGAAATTGTCCGTTAGTGTCCTTTCGAACTTAAGATTTTAACATAATAGCACAGAAAAATTAAAAAAACCGACATAAATCCGTTACATTTACCTGTGACAAAAATCCGCCTGATTTTATCAGATTCATCGTTTAGATTCATAGAGGAGGCTGGAAATCCATTTAAAGGAATATCTTCTGACTGCTGTTGATTATCCATTTCAACAAAGGTTTTGCTTTCTTCCTTGTCGTTATTGCTGGTCACTTTAACAGAGTCTTGAGAATTAAACGTCATTGTCAATCCAATTGTGAGTTCGGAAAGTCCTTTTCCTCAATCATCGTATAAATCAAATCATACTGACTGGAGTTCGGGAGTTGTAAAAATTGTCTCTTAATTAAGTGTGGGGTAAAAACCCTAACCAAACAAAGAATTTGCACAAACTGTCAAATTTCAAAGAACGGAAGTGGTGAGTGTGAGTAAATATTCACAGACAGACAGACAGTACTAAATTTCTTTTAGGCTTTGTTTTACAAATAGGCACAAACACAAAGTAAAAACTGACATGCGCAACAACTGTGGATCGGAATCCGATCATCGGATGAATTGCAGATTGCAGACATGTGGAGCCCATTCAAATCGAGCATTCATTTCTCTCATTTCTCTTTCTCTCTGAGCAATATACATTTAATACTTACCAAAATGTTAAACTTTCGGAAGTAAGATGAAAAATTATCATTGAAAATATACAAAGTATTTTGTAAAAAGTTAGACAAATTATCAAATATTAATACACATCATGATTCATGATTCATATGTTGTATGATCATAATACACAATACATACACAGATATAAAAGTCAATAAGGAAGCGCGCCTTCTCTGACTTCTTGGTATATGGTGACGGTGAGGTTGTTGAGGTAAATCCTTTATAATGCACCGAATTGACATTGACATCTCATCAACATAAATTCATAAGCCAAAGCCAAAAGCCCAGTATATAGCTCAGTAAATCCACCTTTGTTAATTGTTTTTGTTAGTATTATCATTTTTATGCTAAATCGCCAAATCCATATTTACATGTTATAATTTTCTAATTTCTCTTATTTTTTATCATTCAAAGTATTTGAACACTACTCGACGAGAGCTTTCGAATGGGCCATGAGTTAATTGCCCTTTAAGCCGTTCTAGACTCTAGACAATATAATGAAAATGACAGGAGTGTATTATTCACAAAGTTGGGAACAACATTCACTCGGGTCATATTCGGGTCAAGTCATTTGGAGCAGAAATGAATT
>VYYJ01001695.1:0-27970 GCA_021029165.1 Cyphoderus albinus
GAGCAAGTTTCACGCGACAAACTCGTGCTTTAACTTTGCCAAAAAGAGATTCCAGAAAAAACCAGTCCCTTTCCACGTTTTTCATCAAATTCATCTTTGTCTGGTGCTGCTTGGTGGAATGCCGGTGATACTGCGTCATTATGGCTCTGATAGCTTGGAATACCTTATCTTATCATGTCTAATACATGACGTAATGCTTTACGTCTACACTGTGTCAACCAACGCGAACATAGGAAATTGGAATATTTGAGTTAATGATGCATCCCAAGTAATATAAAGCGTGCACCCTGATACACATCGCATCTAGTAGGTAATATTATTTTACTTCATCTATTACGCAGTTAATAGACAGGAATGTATGAAAACATGCCTGTCTAAATAAAAACATTCCCTTACTTACGGGCATAGCGTAGAAATAATAAAACGGAATTTTTCACAAGATCTCTGGAAATGAAAGGGTATAATAATAATAGTATAGTAGTGCTCAGCTTGTAGTCGGTAACTCAAGTGCACTTCTGCAAATTCATACACATCACATAACCCTCAAACAACTTTCACTCCGCACTCTTTACTTGAGCTTGAGCAGCGTCTTTCATTACCCTTTTATTTCCCGTTGCCACACAATGCCATGTGCAGTGCTTGCTGCGTGCTCCTTCCTTCCTTCCTCCTAATGCGGCAGAAAAGTTGTTATATTTAAACGCACGGCGCATCTGATCAGAGGGAGTCAAAGCGAACATCAACGCTTTCTTTGTGCCTTTTCTCTTGGAGAGCTACATCGCATCGAGGTAATATGGATTCGACCCACTTATTTTAGGAAATTTAATCTAGCTCATCTATCACCATTTAAATATACTCGTCGCAAAGGATGAGGCCCCAAAGAATTCGGAACGAAGTTTAGGATATTACACTCCTTTACTATTATTATTATTATTATCTTTTTATTCAAGGTGAATTATGGCCGTGTGTCCATTCTCCGTTCTAATTCTATACATGCTTTTTAGTCAAGGCTCATACTCACAAGAGTCGAGGAGTCGTCGTAGGCGTTGATGATTCCCTTTGTTAAATCTTTAATACACGCACAGGGAACCGTGGCATTTCTCCGCTTTTAATTTCAAGTAAAGAAACTCCTCCCAGCAAAGAAAGCAGGTGAAAGGAAAACGAAGCAATCAAGAATTAGAGTATTATGATTATCATGCTTTGCTTGCAACCGCGCGCGTTGATACTCGGAAATGTTTACCAGATTCACAAAGCCGTTGAAGGTTGCTGCCGCTTTCACAGACTATAGAATAAAAGTAATTGGCCTAATTACTCATAAAGGTCCTATGAATAAAAACTTTCTCACTTCCACGTATCTGTTTACAGGGTCGGGATAAAGTTAAAAACACCGGGGAAATGTTTTACAATTTTAAACAGAAGTCGGTAGTCTACAGAAACATTCTCTGTTAAACTTGTAAATATTCATAAGTCAGTCACGCACCGCCTCTTGGAAGTCACAGACCTAATAAATGTAAGTAATTTGCAATATGACTACGGACCAAGTGAACTTTTCTAAAGAGAATATTAATTTGAGTCTTCTTTTAATCTAGTGTTCCACTTCATTTTTGTCCTTTGTTTGTTTGCTTGTGTGTAGGAAACGCTTTGAATGAGAATTTAAATAATATAATAGAAATCATGGATGAAATAAAATAAAAGCAGGCTCGTGAATGAAAGAAAAGAACCTTGAGACTTGAAAAAAGTATTAAGCCGAATTGAAAGTTGTTGTTTTTTCACTAGTAGTGAGCGAGCAATATTAAACATAAGAGCAAATGCGATGTGGTAGTAATAGCATTAATTTTGTGGCAGCTGCTGTGTCTAAAAGAGAAAGTGATAAATAAGTGAGTTATGTGCTTTCCCCGGGCTGCTTTTTCCATTTTGTTTTTCAGGCAGTAGAAAATGTAGAGCCAGGGCTATTTTTTTATAAAATCGCATAATAGTTTAATTATACACACGCTCATGTTGAGATGACAGGTCCTTGAGTAAAGGAAGTGAAGCAGAGTTCACTGAGGTTTTGTCAGTGTCAACTGAATAAATACAGCTCACAAAATTGCTAATACCTGGAAGGTCTTAAAAAACAAAAAACAAAATAGAGTCTTTTCATGCAACACTTAACCCGTTGAGAAAGGAAAGTCCGGGTAAACGACTGGGGACAGTCATTTCTCCGAACTTCCTGACTATACATTAGTTATTTATGAATATCTCGCGGTTTGTCCATTTACCAGAGCGAGACAGAGAGGACCGAACCGATGTCTGTGGATGTATCGGAACAATTTATGGTGTTCCTTCGGTGTGAAAAGGGAATAAATAAGACATCAATGGATGACTCCCTCCCTGTACAAAGTCTTTTTCGGTTACTTTGAAATGTTGCTTGGAATACAAAATGTAGCTTAAGAAGGAGAAAAGCTTTACGTAGATAAGTCGCTGGAAAAGAGTCAAATCACGGGTGGGTAATCTGCATAAGGAAATTGAAGCCGGAACAGGCAACACCAACTTTTCTTCTTTATGTAGTTTTTGGTAAGCCGTTATAGGGAAATCATTAATTTGGTGAGAAAACGGGAAAACTTTTACGGATGAAATCTCGCAAAGACATTTCAGCTAGACTCTCACATCGTTAGTATATCCATTATTTACTTATGCGATTTCTGCAACACAAGACAAACAGAAGAAAGACAAATTCCTTTGTGAAAAAGAAATCATTTTCTCTAAAAGTTCACATTTTCTCCTGGCTCGCCATTTCATTTAGGTACAGGCGTATGTGTAACAGTTATAGATATTTACCGTACAATCTCACAATATCATGTAGGAAATGTAATTACAACTGGCGAGTTTGTAATGCACAAAAACATCTAGAGGGATTATCTTTCTCCGTCCTTTATCTTTCTGTGTAGTAGTATCTCAACGACACAGCCGTCATCATCACCACCACTAGCAACGTTTTGGGGTCCCTGGCGATAGTTGGGTTGTACATTGCATTTAGGTAGTTGCAGGCTCGCTATTGTTCCGTCAGTTTAGTTACTCCCCAAAGACTTTTAGCAGAATCCATTTTTCCTTCCCTGTCCCTCTCTCACTCTGTCTTTCCTCCCTTTCGCAAACTGCTTTCTTTTGTAATTGGAAACAGGCTGTTGAAAAAGCGGCGAGAAAATCCCATAATCCTTTTATGAGCACACTTTTTATATTCCTCTGCTCCTCCTCCTATTAAAGTGTGTTGTTGAACAAAGGACTTATTATGATGGAGCGCCACACACGGCTATACATAAATAATGCACACTGTCAAACGCATTATTTTACCTTGGGGTTGTTGCATTTACATAATCCTTGTGGTAGATTGAAAAAACTACTTCGCGTGTGTACGTATCTGTCAGGAACGGACATAAAACATTGCATTATAAATACAGGTAAACTTTGATGTACTGTACCGGTGCCTTACCGTCCATACGGACCGATTTCAGTTTTGCATTATCCATAGTATATTTTTGTGTCAGTTACGTACCTTCTTAATAACGTACACTTAGTAGCTCCTGAAAGGTTATTTATCATTCCTTGTAACAGAATGTAACACTGAAAATTTAAGATTTTTGTGTCGCCCTCAGTGGTACGTTACATCGAAGTCTTCCCGTACAGCGTAACGCCACCCTGCCTGCCACCCTGCCCGCACCGATTTAATTCCAAAACACCTGTCTATATAATGTAGTAGTTGTACAACACAAATATTCGTCTGGTCTTGTTTTTCTCGCTAAAGTCGTCACTTTATTTCAACAACAGATTAAATTGCTATTAAAATATCCGAGGTAAATTGAAAAAAAACCTTGTGTTTACCACTCTGTAAAAAGACCCGACGCGATGTGGCTACATACACTCACTTTGTACAACTATGTATGCAATTTGTTTTGTTACATGGTCCACATTAAGCTTAAATGTCAGTGTCTGCTGGTTATCTTATGGCACACAGACAGGGTATGCTTCAGATGATTTTCCAAGATTTCTGGCGTGTTTTGTGAGCCCGCTGAGATTTGTTTTGTGAGTCTCTTGCGACTCGGCCTTTGTACTTTGAGAAACTGAGTAAAAGGTACAAACAGGAATAGCGCTCTGTTGGCTTCGCTGTTCCTGTTGACATAGAACTTCCTTTTCGCCAAGTTGGTTACACGTTGCTGATATTGGGAGACATTTCTCTTCTTTCTTTCCCTTCCTGGTAAAGTTCAAACCAACTCAATGAATGAGAAAAGAAAGCTTTTGGTTTCACATAAAGTGGGCACCAAAAAAACTTGTCTTGTGGTTGCACAAAAGTTTGAAACGAAAAAACGGCTACCTAATAGAAAATCCTAAGTTTGTCTTAGACCTCCATTTCAATTATTTCATTAAGGATCATCAGACCTTCAAGTAGCACCACTACCCCCATACCAGCAGCAGTTGTAATCGGAACTTTTCTTTTCCGCCCAAAATGATAGGATAGAATGATGCAGGTTGGACATTTATCCCGTTAACTTTCTGTACTATTTAACCGGATGCTGTATTTTACTCCTACATCGTGATTACATCTGTCCTCTTTTATCTGCGTAGTACATCCATTTCTTTTACAGAGAATTAATTAAGATAAAGCTAGCAGAATTTACGTAAACATTGTATAAATAAGAAGGGTACAAAGTTTCAATTAAAATTAAAGCATCTCTTTACTACTACGCTAACTGACTAATTTCAACTAGAAAGCCAGAAACGAAGAAAAGAACTGTAGGCATTTGAAACTCTTCTAAATTACTACCTGAAAGCGCTTGCCCCCACAAGGATTTATTTTTTAACATTAGTACAAACGTGAGTAATTACAATTATAAAGGTTTTACGCGGAAGGATAAATGCGAGGCAATAATAATGTAGATGAAATTAATGTGGGAGTGAGTAAATACCTCCATTTTCAAAAGCGATTAGAACAAAAAAATAGTAAGAAAAAGTACAGACAGAGTCAAACTCCAACTTAAGCATAAAGTATCCAGATAACGGCTACACGATTGTAGTACGTGATAATCCGATAAGGCGAAGAAAAACGGTTTACCAAAGTGAGCAAAACGCTTCCACAATTTTATGCATTGCAAATATAACGTGATGGCGATTAAAAACAAATTAAAGGGATATTAAAATGTAAATGTAGACGGCATAAATTCATTCATTCATTCATTGAATCATGCATGACACAAGGCAAGAATAGAATCGCTTCCATCAAGCCATTGTTGTTACATCATAGAAAACCTTTAAAAGCAGACTTTTACTGTTTCATTCTGAGTTCATTTCGCCTCACGTTGATTATACAAGTGGAGTGAGATTAAAGGGGCTTGCAAATGAAGATACACTTTCTCTCCTCTTTTGTACCAGGATGTGAAATAATAATTGGAGTTCATGCCATGTCTTAGCCCTTTGTCTCTTGTCACATGTCAGCATCTTTGTAGCCAATAAATGTAGTCAGACAAGCCAAAGTCTCTCAGCAAAGGTATATTAACCTCTCTCTTTCGCTTATCTAAAAGTGATCGTGAGTTTAACTTAAAAAAATCTTATTGTTAAATGCATAACAAACATTTTTATTTTTTCATTTTCTCAATTCTTACTTAGACGCATTTTTTGATTGTTACAGTTGCAGTTGTTACATTTTGCATTTTTATCTTCTTTATCAGTCTGTGACGATTAGACATTTTCGACGTCAAAAATGTGATACATTTTTAATTGGTACTGGCAAGAAATCATTAATTACTGCTGATTATGAAGTGAGCTGTTTAATTAAATGCTGACACAACATTACAATGTCAGGAACGTTGATTTGTTGAAACGAGACTAGAACTGTTTCATCCTTTGCACAATCAATGGCAACGGAGCGAATCTAGAAATATTTTTTGTTCGTGGAATGTAAGGTGATTTACCTTTTGCCTCACATTCACAAAGGAGCATTATTTTTAATTGCTCAGTGCATTTGTCCGAATTCCAGAGATTTTAAAGTGATAATGATATAACAATTCAGAGCTTGTTATGGGTTTCATTGATTTACTCTAGTTAAAATTATCTCTGTAATACTTTCTTGCATTGAAAATGAACACCTTTATTGCGATTTAAAACTTTTGATTGCAATTAAGATACTGAATCAGAACGTTACACGGTCTTATCCTGCTGATTATCCTTTGAGTTACTCTGATTTCAAAAATGTATAATCATGATATGCATTTTTACAAAAAATAACCACGCTTTATAAATGTAGCTGCATGAACAGTACTTCACAAATAAATAAAGTGTGAACATTACAATGGCTCTTTAAATCACTTTATGACAAATAAATACCACTTTATATGAACTCATTAGAACTTCCGTCTCCCACACTCAATCGAGTCTCGATATAGGACAATACTAAAATTAATAACTGACAAACAATGTAATAAAATAGCCAGATAATAACATTGTGGAGGTGGGCGTTGTATTTCGATGACGCAATTTTCAGAAATTGTAAAATGTAATACATGATGTAAAACATTGTAAATCTGAAGAGTCTCTGCTTTTTCAATCATGTATTTTATTACAGCCCGAGCCCACCCTCAATTTAAAAGTGGTTCAGCAGTAGGCTGACTGAGAGTAAAAAACTGCCCTAATAAAGTGAAATAAAACTTGTAATTCGTTCAAGTATTTATATACACGTGTTATTTCCATTATGCTATTGAAAAGCGTGCCGACATTTATTTAATTGGTGGTTGCTAGTTTTCTTGTCATTTAGTGGGTGTTTGCTCTTGTTGATGTCAAAGTCAGAAAGAAAAATAAATAAAAAAGATGCTTGTCAGTAAGTCATCAGTCATCACCTACTACAAATTATTTCACAAGTCAATAAAATAACAATCTGCCTGGGATAAGAATTTGCTAATAAACAGCTTGGAGAATTTCTACGCGTGTTGCACGTTGCATTTTATAATGAAATGCCTACATAATGCGAATGTAATTTTCATTAAAACTTACAAGATGTATTCTAGAGTTTTATAATTGGATTTTGCGCAAACGAAGCTAATAGATTTGAAAGAAAGCTATTTCAAGTGGTGAGAAATTACGATATTTATAATTAAATTAATGATTTGTGACAGATAACAATGATTCTCTGATTTTAATTTGTAATACAAATTAGCACTTAAATATTGCTGACACTAATAAAATGCAAATATACGCATGTAATACTATTTGTAACATCTTCTGCTTTACCTGCATGAGAACATGAATTATGTAAAAGCACCTCCAAACTGAATGTTAAATAACATAACATGAGTAAAACACAGAGAAATACGTACTAGTGCAAATTTAGCGCAATACAAGAATTAAGCAATTCTTTAATACTATCAGTTTCAAACGGGGGCGTAAAAAGTAATGGAGTTATGCACTAATTTCTGCAAGAAGAACAAAAATGAGCATTCGTCAGTCGGAGAAGTGTTGAGTTCGCGTGAATTCAAATTGCAACCTTTTGAAACCTAACGACATTATACTAACATCACCACATATGTACCTTTTAAAAAACTGCAATACACATATTTGCTAATAAATATGCGATAGTGATAACACCATGATATTGCTGAATAACAATTTTTGGCAATCACGGTTCGCGGTGAGAATGTCGAGAAAATTCGTTAAACAACAATAGAAAAAAAGTAGTCAAACGAAACGAGTCTGCCGCTGTCATCAACGTATAGTAAATAAAAATAGAAATAAACATCTCACAGGGGCTATTTAACCGTT
Organism: Cyphoderus albinus; assembly: GCA_021029165.1. Classification (NCBI taxonomy): domain Eukaryota; kingdom Metazoa; phylum Arthropoda; class Collembola; order Entomobryomorpha; family Paronellidae; genus Cyphoderus; species Cyphoderus albinus. The sequence goes on from VYYJ01001695.1 coordinate 7,777, forward strand.
TTTATACTACGCATTTTTTTCTTCTTCCTACAATCAAGACGTTATGTTAATGTCATTCATTCTCATTGAAGAAAAAGGAAATGATTAGAATCCCATTTTTAAATCACTTTCTTTTCGTTTAATCCTGGCTAAATTACCCTTATCACATCACTATTACGGTTAGCTCTCCTGCCACGTCTTTTGCAAATTAGAGCAAAATAAGTAATGAACTCCAACTTTCTAAATACAAAACCATTTTATCAATTTTGTTCACAGCAGGTCACTGCAGAAGTCACACGAGCTAAGCCAACTTAATGACATGAAAGTTGAATAGCGAGCAAGCAAAGCAATGTAATACAAAATGTAACGTTATAAAAATAAAGTAGCAAGCCAAAGCCGTAACGGTCGTGTTGACTGAGAATTGTTTGTGACTGCCTGTGTGGTACTACTGCAAAAATAAATACAAAACACAAGTTACAAGTTACAATTTGTTCCCCCTGTTTATTGGACGTTTTAACTGGCAATGAAGGGGTTATTACCTACGTCCTAGGTAGGTATTTCCCAGTATTCTGCTATTATTCATCTAACTTGGTTCTCGTGGCCACTGCGAAAGCTTACTATAGCTGAAGCTGAAAGTGACATCACAGTCATAATTACCACACAGTACATTTATGGCGAAAATTATGTGGCATTAAACATTTCGAGACTCTTATTTCGTATTACTGTCAAAATGATGTATCTCGACTTGACTCGACAGAGTCTATAAAGAAGTGGCGTTCGTTCGAACTTCGCACCAGCAAAAAAATAAAGAAGACCGCAAATAGTCGAGTATTTGTGTGACATGTAATTAAAAATATGGTAAAATCTTACATCATGTCACTTTTATTAAACAACTGGGCATTTTTTTCAGTCGAGCTTCCAAAGCGCTTATTGATCCTTTTTATGTGATTATAATGGGTCATAATGGCACCAAAGTCGTATGTAGCAGGCAAAAAGTATTTAATACAGTTCAGAGGAAAACTTTGAGCGCGTTGGTGGCGGTGGGGTGAATGCGGTCACTATCACTAACGTTTGCCGGAAAGGAAGACGGTTTTGTTGGTTCATGCGGCGGTGTGGCTCGCTACGGCAATAATAACAACAAGAACAGCAGGTGCTCGTCATCATTATAATTAGTCGGATGACTACAACCGTAACCAGAAATGAAACAAACCAAGAACTCAATCAAGCTGAGTGCCATTCATATTAAGAACAATTTTTGGCTTTTTATTTCCATTTGCTCGTCTCACTCATGTTTATTAGTTTGCGTGCGACGCTAATGCTTCGTTGATGTGCGGTTATGCTGTTACAATTGCGGTGCAAATTAAAGATACGGAGTATACAGTTTTATCGAAATCCTAATAATGTAGTAATGGCATGGCGCACCATGTCAATGTGGCAGTAACTGAGCCACAATCAGAAACATGAAAAGAAAACGAAAAGTAGTACAAAATAAATATGTGTCTTTGTATGAACCTTTGTCATCGGCGATGCTTTTACATATTAAAGTAACACTTTTACACTCATTTTGAATTTGTACCAAACTAATGCAACATTGACAACGTTGGCGTCGCGGACATGTGCTTCATGCATCCATTACTTCCTCAACTGAAGTAACAAAATCAAAATCAACTCGACTTAAAGTGATTGTAATTGTGCTCGAGGAGATCAACAGATAAAAAGCACTGGTGTACCTAAAGATGCAAATCGAGAGGAAACAAATTATTTAATGCAGAAGCGGTTGCCGAGAATTTTTAAAAAACTCTTGTGGTCAGTGGTCATCCGTCAAGCTGAGCAACCTGATACAAACAAAAATGAAACTGAACTGTTGTTACACAGTAGACAATTGCCTTTTAAAATGCAATTATTTAACTGTTATTGTATCATTTAAGACACAAAAGCGGCACTGAATTATTTTATTCCATATCGATAACTAAACTTTGCACCAATTTAGTTGCAATTGTAATTGACAGGCGCGCTGCCACAACCACAGTCGACATGCACTGCGCATTGACAACATTATCTATTAGTAATATTATCTAATTGGGAATTAGAAAAGTGTTGGGTATAACATTTCAGGTCACACGGCGTGATGTCGAATAAATAATAATCAGTAGTTTTTACCAGAATTTCCTGATTTCCTAATCAATAAAATGGGTTTCATTTGCTCATTTGAATAAATTCCAGTGACAACGACAACTGCATCACGTCACGTGTGCAAGTCTGCAATAATGTATGTAATGAGCTTTAACAATCACACTTAATTGTAAAACAGATTCCCAACAACCCTGTCACCACAAACTGCATCATTAATTGTGTTCATTATACCTTATGAAAATACTGAAAATGATCAATTTGTCTAGGTTCATCAATGCACATATTGTGCAGTTTCTTCGTATACGTGGAAAATACTCACAGTCGCAAGTAGAAGTAATCAGTGAGTTACATAACATTTTGAATTATGAATACAAAACATCTACAATACAATACATGTCTGAATCTGACATGTTTAGGTACATAACGTAGTTTGCTTCCAATTCTCTAGTGTTGGTTAAAAATTTATTTTATTACAGTAATAAACCATTGTTGTTAAAAGAAGAAGCGACTCCCTTCACTATAAGAAAAACGACGAGTTGAGATGTGTTTTGCTGTCGATTATTGATATTACAGAGGGGGAAGTCCGAACCATTTCATTAATTTAATATTGTATGGGTAATCACTTTGAATTTAAATTGGCTACTTGCCGAAACATCAGTTAATACTATTAATGATGGATGATAGGTAATTAGGTCTTGATTTTAATTCTAATTTGAAATTAATTAGCTGTTTAGCTACGATTTAAAAATTCAGTAATGATTTACCTAATTGACAAATGGGAAAATTGAATCTAAATATATACATAGATTACAACCTAAAATTCGACTGCGCTGCTGACGTAACTCTTTCTTAAATAAATTTGGCTTAATGTGATACTACTACACAGACCGCCTTGAAATTATAATTCATGACATGCATTAAAGGAGGTAGTGCAGGCAGACTCGAACAAGTGAAACTGGGTAATAAATCTGAGAAATAATCCTACGCTTTTTATAATTCATTGCAGAGTAGTTACAAGTTCGACTTTAGGAGGGAAGGCTACGTACTCGCTACTAATGTCGTTTTGTCAGTTAATGTAGAGTAAAATTGGTTTGCAAAGTGGTCCTGCAGAGTTTTTATTTAGGCTGTTGTAAAATATGTAATCATGAAAATGGATGTTTTGTGTCATAGAAGTTCTCACTTGTACAATTTTTACTACACATTGTGTATTGGAGACTTGGAGAATCAAAATAGTCCCTTCGCCCTTTACTTCGCATCGTTTTCGTTCCCTCCTGTCACCGAGCGTTTGTGTTTTGTGTGATGTGATAGATCATTTTTTGTGGCGCTCACAGAGGCTTTTAGCACTTTACTACTCAAATGTGGAGCGTTTCGACAATAAAATGAATAATGAGTGCATTGAATGAAAAGGAAACTTCTTTCTACTCAAATTCAAATAAAGTGCCTACACATGATAAACAGCATTTTATGCAATTCAATTTGGATCGAAATTTATTTAAATGTTCCCTTCGCTCTCTTTAAGACTAAAGTTTGTTTGCAAAGTGTAACTTTGCTCTTGCTTGCAATTGATTTGCATCGTTTCAATTTGAATTTCCTTACAAACATGCGGAGGCTGTGCACTTTGAACACGTAACCGAAAATAATTCGCACAAAGGCTCGCTCTGAGAACTTTTCAAAAACAATGTTTATAAACCATCAATTATGAAAACATTCTCAAACGTTGTGCTCAAAGTGTGTGTGTGTTTGTTTGTACAATACTTTATATGCAGCTATGTAATGTAATATTATCCCCCGTTCTTTCATCGTAACGTGATTCTGGATGGATTTTCTAACTAGATTAATAACTACCCACGTACAATATAGACGAGTGAAATCTCACCTTTTGTGGATTCTGGAGTCATGCATTTACATTATAGAAATTGTTCTTTACTTTTACTCATGTATTTTCCTGTTTCCCAAAAACAATGTTTGTTTGAGCCGTAAATGTAGCTATTTACAGGATTTGAAACAGCGATATACTTGCATTACTTTTACTTTACATACCACCTAGAGTCACTAATTCGGCTCACCAAATAAAATCTATTTTTACCACTTTCATGGTCCATACCATAGCCAAGGAGGAAGCCACTGCAATGGCCAACTCACAAATTACGTTTTGACATAGGTAACAATACTTTTCTGTGTTATGCTGGTGCTCGAATTTTTAATAAAACAAAAACAAAAATTCGCGTTTAACATACGTGTTTCCTGTAGGATTTATTCATTAAGGTGTTTTCGGGTAGAGAAAATGTTGCGTGTTAAATTCATTTGTTTTTGAGGTCCGAGGTAATGTATTTAATAAATAAGGAATGAGTCGAACATGATGTATACGTAGCTTTGAACAAGTTGATTCGATCCATAAATATGAAATACTGAGGAAGATTATGACTGATTGCTTTATGTAACTGATGGATGTTATGTATGAACGTTTCATTCTTCAGGTTTCGCTCTAAATGGCTTGGTTAGCCTTGTGTGCCTTGATCCGACAAAAAACTGTGCCATTGAGTTTATATCCTATTGATAAAAATTAAATTGATGAAATTAATCCAACCTCACCTGAAAAATCAAGTGAAGCACCTAACCAAGCCAGGATACTTAAGTACACAATTCATATTTTATTCTAAATATCTAATAGCATTTTCCTTTTGTATTACCACAGTGTTACTTTACGCAATAAGGATAATTTGTTAAACAAAACGTAACGTAAGTAGGAATTATTTTGAGGTCTCCACTTGCTTTCCATTATGTCGTGGGTGAGAATTAGAATCAATCATTACATTATGTGTATCAAAACAGGCAAAATGAGTCATTTTGGTTGGGTCTTCAACCTATTTGAGTGTGGCACCTGTCCCACCAAATGCTATGAACGCTTTTTTGTCCTTGGTAGTGCCTGAGTTGAAGTTTGTATTGCGACAAAAATTTAACTGTCCGATGCGGAAGTCATAATCTGGCACTTCTCCTCGGGGTTGCCTTGATGAATGATTCTGAGCCGGTACCACATCAGTGGAAGACAAGGTTTTCCCATCGACCCTAAATGAAAATTATTTTCAATTTAAATGCCTGAAAATGGGTTGCACGCGCTAATCACACTGCTCACTTCCTGTAATTGATTTAAAGATGTAAATAAATGGCAAAAAAAAATTCTTCAAGAAATTACCGTTTGCCGAAACCGGAGAACGGAGTGAAAGTGGGAGCATCAGCGTAGAATTCATCGACTTCCATCTTGCTGCCTGATGACTTCCATGGCTCAACGTAGTCAATTGGTTGGTCAAAATCGACCTAGCATCAACCATAAAAAAGGAAATGTCTGTACTGACCTAAATATTCAAATAAAAACAAACGAATAAAAGTGAAAAGTGTAAACTGCTCACATTCATATCACACTCAATAATGTTCACAGCTTCGGCAGGTTGAGTCTCCACAACTCGAAGCTTGTAGACGCGGTTGTTATAGGGGATCGCTATGATCTCTCCAGTCGTAAGACAAGCGAAGTTGCGAAGCGCATTTTCCAGCATAGCTTTTGGATTGCTGATGTCTAAAAAGTTAGAAGACTGAGGCTCGAACTTAGAAAAAGTCGCTACTGGCAGAGTCACGTTCTCAATTCTGATCTCATTTCCCTCGTCAATCATCAAATTCTGCATCATCTGAAAAACGTCGAAAGTGAAACACTTGTTAAAACTTAAAAGATATTGGCAAACTTATTTTTTCCAACTTTTCGTGTTTCATTTTACCCAGTTAGGAATGTACATGTTTCCCTCATCTGCAACAAATTCCAGGACCCCGCAGTGAGTGAACCTTTCCAATCCAACATTGGTCAGCCGAAATAACATGGGATAATCCACGTTATGCCTTGTTAACAGGTCCAGAGCAGATGGAGGCAGAAGAACTGCGCGCGTGGAAACGAAAAAAAACAGAGTTGGTTTAATTAGGTAAACCTTATAAATCTCTATTAACAACACAGTACTCAATGATGGCCAGCGAAGACCCCCACTTTTTAAAACGATCCACCATCATGAAAGATTGTAAACTGTAACTTCTTCCTTCTGACTTACTTTTACCCCCACTTTCCAACTCTGGACGGCTATGACCTGGGCACATAGAAACCGGGTAGCATCTGTAAGTTGCCACAAAGCGTTGTTCTTCATGCCCCATAAAGCGCATTAATAGATCCTGGAGGTCCATGTCCAAATCAAGATAGTGAGTGATAGTCAACGGCCAATGTGTAATCAATCGATTATCTCGGTTTACTAATACTGTAATGCATGAAAAGTTATATTTACCATAGGATATTTGAAACGGTTCGAAATCCGGGAATATACACTACTATTTAGTAAGACACTGTCAACTTTAAGATCTGCAATAAGTGCCAGGCATTACATATAAATATGTTTACGTCGACTTTGGAATTGGACAACAATTTGGAATTTAGTTTAGACTTTCGAAGGCAGTGGAGAGATTTCAATTTTTCAAATATCTTTAATAAATGCAACATAAAAAATTAAGATTAAATAAATACTATGGCGCTCAATTAGTTTTTATGCTTGAGGATGGAATGCGAATCTCTGACGAGGATTGTGATGGAGTGGTAATCCGTTTTTGAAATTTCAGTCAGTGTTTTTATAGGTAATTTTATGCGTAGAATTCAGCTACAATCACCATTTACCCTAGTGTTGCCGTTTATTGTGACAAAATGGTATTGGACAAAATGATGCATCACCTTACTTTATAACATAGATGTTTCCTCCGTGTTTATTTCTAATAATAAAATAAATAAATTTTAAAAGGATTTTGTACATAAAACTAACTTACTAATACATAAATACAAACATAAAACTGATTTACTCACATTCCGAAGTAGTGCTTCTTTCATAAGGACTTCTTTCGAATAAGGACTTTTTATACAAATTCAAAAACATGCAAGACATAGTAAAATGTGAAAACTGCAGAACGTTTGCACACCAACTGCATTTGTAGAATGACTTATCATTACTACATTACTTCATCATGTAGGGGACAAATCGTTTCGGAAAACTTAAATTTGTGTGTAAAAAGTCCTTATTCGAAATATGAAAGAAGCACTACTTCTGAATGTGAGTAAATCAGTAAGTCAGTTTTATGTTTGTATTTATGTATCAGTAAGTTAGTTTTATGTATAAAATCATTTTAAAATTTATTTATTTTATTATTAGAAATAAACACGGAAGAAAAATCTATGTTATAAAGTGTTGTAATGTATATAATGCATAATTTGGTCCAGTACCATTTTGTCACAATAAACGGCAACACTAGGGTAAATGGTGATTGTAGCTGAATTCTACGCATAAAAATACCTATAAAACACTGATTGAAATTTCAAAAATGGATTACCACTCCATCACAATCCTCGTGAGTCTTTTCATATTTACAAAGATGAGAATGAGAGGAAAAAGTCAAAGGAAGAATTAAATAAGGATCAGTTACAATTTTCAACTTAATTACAAATCAATTGCATCACGGCATGTTGCATAATACGACACAGTGTAAACAAGTGGGTTTGATTGAATACGGTTTTACACTTGTAAATATTTAGTAGTTTGCAATGATAATCGAAAATCGAATGGTATCCAATCTAGAATAAGTGAACCGTGGACAACATAATTATATCTACGATTATAAAAGAAAAGGATGACAAAAGTGTGAATCGTGAAGGAATGAGCTGTAATGTTATCTTGCGTTGCGAAATGACTTTGCTCAAGATGTAAGATTTTTTTTCAAAGTCACAAAGGTTTCCATTTCACTCGATTTCGTAAAGACTTAATCCATTTCACTCTCTCGATTCGATCGCATCTTTCTTGGTGAATGAATGACACATGAATGAAAAATGCTTGCGTGATAATGATATAATAATGCCAGTCTCATTCTCACATCTCGTCTCCTTCATTGCATTCTGCATTCCATTGTGTTTATTATGTAAAAAAGCAAATTGTTGATGCGATGGTGCGATACTACTACACACTGATCATTTTGCGTAAGTAATGTAATGTTTGTCATTTAAATTGTTGGTTAGCTGATACGCAATTTTCTGCTTTGTCAAAAGGAGAATAATTTTTTAAAGGCAATTGGAAAAGGAGTGAATTGGAGTGAAGTGAGAAGAAGAAATGCCAACAATAGCTGCAAAAGTTTAATGGGTACAATGCAGTTTTGCAGTGAATGTTACAGTTTCATTTCATTACACTTTTACTTGCGGTCTTGTTAATTCAATGTACAAGTACAAAAGTGTAATACAGGGGCAAGCAGATACAATCCTCATTGTCATCGTCAGCTCTCTTGAACGAAACAAGTGTTTTCTGCTTTTGCTCTCATTTAGCACATTTCCCTTGTCATCATAACCGTCATCATCATCATCATGATCATGGTTATCATTTTGGGCAAATAACAATGCTTTTAGACTACTGTTTGTTTACTTTAGTTTAGTTCAGTCTGCTAAAGTCTCGTCGGCTGCAGTTATAAAGCTGTAATAGCCTAAATAGTTTGTCAGGTGTTTACCTTGATTGAGAAACAGGGCCTTTTGGTTTGGGAATTGGGATTCGTTCATACATACATAAACAAATGCTGCTGCTAAATATTTAATAGGATCCGTCCTCTTGTTGGTTTTATTTCTCATTATTATGAAACGAAAATGCACTTTTGCTTGCTTTGTGTAATACTGCATTTTGTCTGCTCGGTTCTTCCTTGTGTAAGTTAGTAAAGGTGGTGGTGGTAAATGCCCTTTACTACAGTACTTAATCACCGTCATCACTTAGAATTTTGGTTAACCCGTTATTCTCATCTCACTCAACTATTGTAGTCACCTAGTCACCATCACCTGATTCTGTATTCTGGATGGAACCCATTCTAAAAATAGACCTATTTCAACCTCAAATTTCATTTTCCTTGAGTAAACCAACCTGTCCTTAGCTTACATTTATACTGCGACAATATATTTGAAACTCAAATGTGTAAATACCGATAAATGCAAAACAAATGTAGGTTTTTAACCTAGAAACTCTTTACCTAGTTTCAATATGACCCGACTATCTAGGAAGGTCTCAAATCCATGAGATTGATTTAGTTTAAATCCTTCTAACCAAAATGCAATACAAAATTCCAGTTTGTCGGATAAACGAAAAGGAGGAGGAAAGTGAAGCGAAACTCACTTCCTTATATTCCGCAACTCACTCCTCTGAGAGTAATTCGAAAGCTGAAGCATGAAAAACTGGTAGTTTACCCATTTAAGGAAAAATTGGATCACCCATTTTTTCTACTTAATGTTTATGAGCATGTTTACCTACTTGAATGGGCAATTAAATTTTGCTTTTCAAACCCAAGTACCTATAAATGTGCTTTCGTCAGTTTACTTGTCATTATTATTAATATGGTGTGGCGGGTGAATGAAGCGTTAAATAAAAAGAATTAAGAGCTTCACATAAAGCAACACGCGGAAACTCTTGGGGAATCAATTCTCTATAATTAAAAATTGTTGAGTACTTTATTATTTACAAATCTGTCACACTGCTAATAACCACGTACATAATAATTCTTAAGGTTTCTAAAATAGGCATAATTAATTGCTCATTTTAATTAAAGGTTACGTAAAGTATTCAATATCCTTCATAATAATACTAGCTACCACCTACCTGAGCGACGACTTTTAAAAAAGTATTTATTAAAAAGGAAAAATTAAGATGTTTGTCAATCCTATTACATATTCCTTGACTTTATTCATCTTAATTAGTGCCAAGTGCCAGCAATTGTGGACGTGATTTATGTCACTCATTATGCACGTGTATTAAACAATGGCTTACACTGACTTACTTCGTAGGTAATAATTAAGTAGTAGTAGGTAATGTTTCCACCAATAAACTTAATTAGTACAATTTTATGCTAAAGTTCAGTCGATGCCAAGCCACTAATGGTATTAATTCCTCTCTGCATTATATCACATCACATTACATAACGCGGTGCAATTGAATACAATCAACGTTTCGCTTGACACTTGTGTTAAAAATGTGCGATTATTTTGGTGTCCATTGTTCCATCCCTCGGGAAAGCAATGCTTTATGCATTTGGAATGAGTTTAGATAAGAATGTGGTAATTTTACTGCAGTTTGCAACAAAACATGCCAGCCAGAGGTTATGTATGAGTTTGGGGTATGTTGAAACAGCTGTATTTTTATAATACGCAGGGTGACATTTCTGCTTATCCTGTCTTGTTATCAATCAACCAAACCAAACTTTTATGCAACCAATTTTTCCTAGTATTTTAGTAATTGATTCCAAAATTGGCTTGCAGAATTAATTGTGATTACGTGATTAGAATGCTCCGCTCCATCTTTTTGTATGCATATGTCTCTTCTTCATTAGTATATTTAACAGGCCAATAATTTTATCATATCCACACACACCGCAGTATTTTGTATTTACGTCTTTTCAAGGCAACTTCTCAGTTTTGAATGGAAATCAGTAGGCTTCGATTATTAGCAGACATCGATCGAAACCTGACAGAATAAGGCAGTTTACTTCTAAAAATGGATCATTATGATTATCCAATCTATGAAATAAAGCCAAGACATTCAAATGATGGTGATTTGATAGAGATGTAAGTAGCTACATGCTGAAACGACATTTTTTATACATTGTATTGCACAATTCTTTTCATGTCTCTAAAGGCGTCTTCTTCGTCTATTATCAATCAGCTTTATCAATGAAAATACGCCTATTTTGGTATTCTTAAGAAGTAGAAAATGATAAAACGACGCTCTCCATTTTCTTATTCGAAAAATGAGCCATTCTATTTACTACCATTCACAGTGATATGAGGCGAATTAAAGTGAGCTTAATCATTCAGTGGATTGTCAAATTCTTGCTAGATAAACTCAAATGATACAGAGAGAACGCACATTTAATGCATAATATGTCCATCAAAAGTTATAGTTAGTAGTGTAGTAATAATAACAACACAACATGACTGATAAAATACATTCTAGAATCATCATTACAGTACACTGTACACACTACACACACACATTTTTTTATTTTGTTCGCTTTTTTATGCTAATGAAGATAAAAAAGCTTCTAACAAACAAGACAGCTGACAATGATGACGACTTACTACGATGAAATGACTGAAGTTCTCAAGTCATAGTCATGTTTTTCTGGCAAAGAATGTGACGACAACGACCGTTCCCCGTGAATGGCCAAGCTAGAGCTTAGAAATGAATTAGAGTAGCTATTTATTATCATACATCATAGGAAATGTTTATTACTAGACTTACAATTTATTATTTTCAAAAGCTCCGTTTTTGATTAAAGAGAGTTTTAAATGCAAAACAGACAGCACACAGTAGCAACGATGAATGAAAAAGGTGAATTAGGAAAAAAAATAAGTTTAAGCGAATGATATCATCTTCATTCACAAAGGGAAAGGTAAAAAATAAAAGTTTGACAGGACACGACAGCAATACTACAGCAAGCATTATTTATTTCATTTCAGAAGAAAAAAATGTATATCTACATACATTATTAATATTTGTAAATTGACGATTTTTCAATTGCAACTTACTTTGTACTAACAAGCTGCAACCAAAGCTCTATTAAAAGTAAGGAAAAACTTTTTTTACATTTGAACTTTTTTTAAATATACAAATACCTTAACAGGGCAATAACACTGTCTTTTTTCTGTGAGTTAGTTGAGTTGAGAGATTGTTTTACATTATAAAGTCTGTCGTGCTACTAACGTACTAACTAACTCACTTACAACTCACTCAGTCAGAAATTTCTATGCAAAAAGGTGATGTGTGATTTATAGAGCTCGTCGCCTGTCTGCGTTTACCTTCGTTAATAAAAAAAATATTTTATTCCCAAGCATTGTTTTTTCTTTCTTTTCTCTACAATGTTGTAAAAAATGCCCAGCATTTGAATACGCAGTATTATATTGTACAAAAAATTTGAAAAGCTATAACTATTAACTAAGTATAACAATTAGTTTAGTTAAGTAATGCAGCGTGATTTTTTCTGAAGATGAACTGTCTGAATGAATGAATGGATACCTCCGTATTACGAAGGACCTACGACCGTGGTAAATGGTAATAAGAAAAAAATGTAAAGCAGAAGAGCGTTATGAGGTGGAGGTGGAGGTGAACAAGATAAGAGTGAAGATATTTTTTCATGTAATAGTAATAAATGGAAATAATAACGCCATAATGCTTGATAGAATGGCGTTAGGTAGATACTATGAGTTGTGTTTTGGCATTCATTATTATTACAGAACAGAGCAACAAAGGAGATGATCAAGATAACTTTTTCACGTTATGTTGCGTTCTCGCAAGGGCTAATAATATCTTATGGTAAAGTGAACAGTTTACGGTTTACGTACGCATTGCTGCCGCTCTGCCTCTGCCTTCTGCTCCTCCTGCAATGCTATTTTCTGCTGTATTCATTTTATTATTATTATAAAATACGTTCATTTGCGTTTGTGGATTTGCCTTCAGATTCCCAGTCACTTGCATTCATTGCATTACTTCGCTTCGCTAGAATTCTATTTATTTGATTGCCAAAGTAAAGTGTGCCTTTGCCCGGTGTGTGATTCAGATACACACACACTTGTGAGATTCTTTTGTTACCTCACAGGTTTACACACGGTCATAAACTGCTCGAGATTGCAGAGCACAAAGAGTGGAGCAGAGAGAAGAGGCTTCTTTTCTATCATAATATCTGATATCCAATCTGACGGTAAACGAAGTCAGCAGAAGCAAAATGCAGATTAAGGTTTTTTCCCTTCTGTCTGTCAGTAGGTTTATGTCTTAAGACCGTTTCCCTACTTTTCATCTTTATCTCGTGCTCCGTCTCCCCTTTTTAAACTCGGCTTCGTCTTTTTCTCCTCGTTCGAAGTGTTTTTTTTTCTAAAAAAAGTTAACAAATGAGCAAATAAAAGTTTGCCGTTTTTTTCTGTTACGTATCTTCTCAGCGGTTGGGGCGCTTTTTGGAACATTTTTAACAAAAGAACTTTTTTCCACAATCTCATCAAAAAACACTGTGGCGTAGCCCCGAACAGATTTTCATTGTTAGGATAAACTATAAAAAATATTTCTCATGCACAATTAGTGGCTAGGAGAAGAAATTCGGAAGAGATGAAACAACTTTAGTTTAGTTAGTGAAGCAGTGGTCGTTCGGATATTTTTTTGTGTGTAGAATTTTGTTGGACATGATTATTATTACCATTCTTGAATAAAGGGAATGTGAGCCCTCCGTGAATTCGAGTTATTTCCCGAGTTGTGTACAAACACGCGTCTTTCACTGCAATTTCATACTTGGCAGCATTTTCACACAGTGAAGTTGTTATAATCCGTTTTAGGTTTTTACGACAAATGCACGAAAAGGAAAACGTGGAGTGATTTTCTTGCGTGCATGCAAGCAAGCAGAGACTCGTTTTTGTGGCCATTATTGTATTTTATGGTATTTTGTGCAGTGTCTTTTCTATCATATTTTTGCTGAAAAAGTGGTATTTACTCATCACAATTGAACTTTTCTTCCGTTCACAATGGTTCCTCGAATTATTCTCGTGTTCGCAAAAACTACTTACACATGCAAATATTTGCAATTCGGAGAATTTAATGTCATCGCTAGAAGATATACGCAATTTCTCTAATTCTACTTAATTTAGGCAGAATTACTTAAGTGTATAGACATGATAATGGTAAAGTTTTCACTGGATTTGCCCTTGTGCGTGTGATCATGTACTTTCTTCAAATTGCATGTCTCGCGGTATTTATTTGCATTTGCAAAAAAATAAGTTTGGTATTACATTTCATCTCATCGGTTTAATTCAATGGCAGTAGCGGTAAATTATTTGAGATATTAATATGATGTGTCGTCCGCATCATCGCATCACATCACCCTTCTATTCTTCACACAGATGTGCAAAAGCGTTTTTAACTTTTCAAAGTGAACTTTAAATGTAGCAGACTGAGACATTGACAATAATTCCATTTACTGTGAAGCCAGGAATAGTCGGTTTATGTGGTGAAGGCTGTGGCAGTGGCTTCAGCTTAAGCGAGTTTTATTTTTACAGATGAGAAATTCGAGTAGCGTTTGTTTCTAGTTGCAGAAAAACAGCAATGTTACTTCCAAATAAAATGTACACAATATTATTTATTTAGAAAGGCGAATGCAAACTAGTTTTTTCGCCTGTGACAAAAAGGTGACATGATATACTATTTCTGTGGTTTTGTTAGGCAAAATCCTACGTAATAAACATTTTTATGATATCTGGGCCGCTATTGGTATTCATAGCGTTGCACTGCACTGGATTGATTGATGTTTTACTGTAATGTGCGATTTGATGAAAAACATCGACTTTTGTGGTAGTTTCTACTAGATTCTAATTCTAAAAGGGATTTTACTTCGGCCGTAAGATTATTCTTCTCGCTGAAACTTGGCGTAAGCGAGCTTTTGTTTTTCGGGGGAAATTATCGATTCCTAGGGTTTTGGCTCGATTGCAACAGTGCAATAAAACCCATATTGAGCCTAAACGTTTGGGCGTAAAAGTAACGTTTCTAATAACATCAACATCGGACGAGTCTTACATTCGAACATCACTTCTCGTCACGCGTCACTTGAACCGTGGAATTTCTCATGCTTTTTGCCAGTAAAAAAGCCACACGATACAATAACTATAACTCATTTTGGGTGGGACGCCATACAGCGCCGAGACAAGAGGATTGCTTTTTAACTCGGTAGACGCATCAGTCGACACTCATCAGAGCGGCAAAGATATACGAACTTGTTTTATTTCTCTCCTTTTATTCTCATCAGCAGCAGTCACAACATCCACAACATTATAGCTCTCTAAAAATCACAATTCTCCTTTACTCATCATAATACAAGAATTCCAGCAACATTACATCCTGCTTCTGCTAGTCAACAGTGAACTACTGGAGCATACGATATTATGATTTTTGGGAAGATTCATATTAGAGTGACGCGTGAAAACCAACATTCGTAACAAACCAAAACACTTTGAAGAGAAGAACCGGACCTTTTACAACTACCTATCTATAACAAAATGAAGATGAACAGAATTGGAGTTGGAACGTGCTGGTGCTGGTCGGTGGTGATGTGATGATAGGATAGTCGTTCAGGCTACAGAATGACAGAACGTGTTACTCATCAATATTTCATACAATTCCTGAATTTGAATTAAACTCGCATGGTTTCTCCATTAACGACTCAGCTATCACTGTAATGTCCGCGACTGGCTCCAGAAGTAAAAAATCAAGCATTAAGGAAGAAGCCAAAAATATGTCTAGAGTGGAAATGGACAGGACACAGGAGTAGCTAGAAGAAGAGAAACGAACTGCAACTCATTACGTTTGATCGATCTGAAGTAGGAAAACATATCGAAAACTACTCGATTCTCTCCTCGGACTTGTCAAGTTCACGGAACAAATTAATGCTGCCTTCCTTTTCAACGAGTTCGCCATTTTCATCGACTAGCAAAATTGTGAAAGTGGTTCGTAGAGGATTTTCTGGCGAGCGCAGTGTTAGTTCTTAGTTTTTACTGGAACTACCAAAGAGTCAGGAAATCCGCCTAGTTTTTCCGCACTGCCAAAACATTCTGTCGGTTAATTAGGCGGTCAGAGTTTTTCGAATTTCGCTTTCATTATTAATGCGAAATCCCCACACTTCATTTGTGAGTGAGTGTTCAAACTGGATATAAGTCCCTATGTACTTTACTAGATTACTTTTTAAAGTTTTATGTCTCTGCACTGACAGATGTGTCTTCTGATTTGCATCTAATTTATTTCCCTTCCCCCTTTCACTGCCCTTATTTTCGAAGAAAGCGATTTTATTTTTATGCAAATGAGATGAAAGAAATCTGCTTTCTGAAAAAAATGTAATTGAGAAAAGCAGAAAAAAATGTGATGGTTTTAGGATTAAAGTGCCCACCCCACTTACACAGTTTCTACTACAAGCATAGAAGGTTTACCGGGTACTTGTGCTTGGTTAAGGAAGTTGAAGGTAGTTGACGAGAGTTGTGTTGTGGAACGGTGTCGGTCTTATCTTTGTGCAAAGCCAAAATTACAACATTTTCGTGGTTTGCATGCACAATTTGTCACATTTTCATTCATCCTATAAAATTTCCTCTGCTTCTCTCGTGAGTGAAGCGCCAGGAATTTTCCTTGAAAAAAATAACATTCATCATATTTTCAGAGCAATCTCCTCTACAACAAAGCGTAGCACAGTACCACGACCACCTCTGTGTCATAAATCTGCAAGTGGTGCCAACCAACAAGAGAAGAGAAGGTTGAACAAGAAAGACAAGTTATTTTTTGACAACGAAAATTTAGAGCGGATGAAGCAGACCCAGAGCAACACAATAACAACAACACCAGTCAAGTCAATGAGATTGAATCGCACCTGCTCTCAAAAGAACAAATTAGGGAATACAAGATAAAATAGGGTATACCCATATTACGTCACTGTAGATGAACCGCATATTTCTCAAAGGAAAAAAAACTGATACAAGACTGGTTTCACCTTTTCTCAGTGTCCCCTTAGAATTTTCTGACTCAAGTCCTATGAGTAAAAATTTCCAAGATGAGATTGACAACGGTACTGATAATCTTGTTGAATAGAGTTACTACTATTTCCAATTCTGTTGGATCGTCACTTGGACGAATCCTCTTTGCGGATGTAATTTATCAGGACAAGGAGTAAAAGAAGAAACTCAGCGCAACTCAAAATCAATCCACAAACACACAGGAGTGTGGAATATTTTTCTCCCGAGAGAATTTGGAAATGTCACGTTCAAATTTGCCTGTCAACATGGTCTTTGAAAATATGTTTCGAATGGATCCAATCATCTCGGATCTGTCGATGGCGACCATTCTAGAAGAGAATGGAGGTGCGATGGAAAGCCGGAAACTTTTTAAGAAGAATGGAACAAACTCTGGAAAATATAATCCGCCACCAGCGTGTTCATCATCTTTATCAGCGGCATCAACATGCTCATCGTCATCGTCTTCGTCCAACTCATCGTCTTCTTCTGGAGGAACGATAAGTGGGGCTCTAGGTAGTTTTGTGAGATCAGGAAGTTCAAAATCCTACGCTAAGAACCGACGTCCCTTGTCTAGGCTGTGGCAAATGAGAAGACGCTCGTTCAGTCAGTTTGAGCTGCACACAGTGGAGACGTTGTTTGGAGTAGGCGGTGGTAGTGGTAACAACGGTGCTGGTGGTGGCTCCAGTGGAAATGAGTTTGTTCCTATGGGTGGGAACGGTTCTTGCACGGAAATTGATGCTGCGAATGCAGGCACCTCCGGCTTCTTCCATCCTATCGGAGATGATTTCTGGAGTTCTGAAACGGATTTGACGGCCTGCTCGTCATCAACACCGTCGTTCAGCCGGAATAATAGATACGCTGTATGTTTTATTATTATTTTTCAAGAAATTCCTCATTTCTCACGCTTCTTCAGGTTGAGTGAAGAAAGCGATTGGATTGAATCATTCTTTCTTTATAGTATTATTATGAATTCCCTCTCTGTCACTTTAAAAGCCGGAAAGATAAGGGCTATAACAATCGTTCCATTTCATATTTCATTCCTACTTTTCTTATGATGTAGGAAAAAGAATGCTGCTGCTTTGCTTGCTGCGCCTCTTCAAAATCAATTGAGTTCAGTGGGAAATGGGAATTGATAATATGCGAATTCCTTCTTCACTCACTTCTCTTCAACAATAAATTTATCGTAGGCCACTGCTGCTGCAATGATAAGTTATCAAGGAAAATAAAATATCGCTGCTTCGATGAAAAACGCCTTCCCTTCCCATTGTGTTCTTTATCTGATAATATTAATATCATTTTTAAGCCAGAGAAAAAGCATTCCATTCCATTTCATTGTGGAAACTACTTACGCTTACATTCCTCCGATTCGAGCACAATAGTAAAAAATAGTCCTTTTTTTCTACTTTTACGTAAGCTGACAAACATACATTTTCTAAGTTAAGCTTCATTTCTATAGCAGAGCCGAACCCTTTTCTTTCGAACACCCGCACCACACCGCACACTTGTGAATGGATGGAGAGAAATATTCCATCACTTCTTCCATAAATTTTCACTCCTTCACTTTTCTTCCTCTTCATGGCAATATCAAGGAAAATATCTCTCAGATCACTCTCGTGGTTCCAATTTCCTTCCTAGAACTGCTTTTCCACACGGTGTGCATTTTATTCTGAAGCATAGCATAAATCCCTCGCGTATTTCTCGCATCACGTAGGAACATGGAAATAACGAACTACTACATGCATGAATGCATTTCCCTAATTTTTTTTTCGCTGCTATGTTATGTGATGTTGGTCCTCTTCAGATCAGGCAGGGCAGAGTTAAAAGCGCATTGTTATTGTTGCTCTAACGGTGCTTTGTGCTCGGTGCAAAAGCTCTTCACAATTTGAAAGCTTTTTATTGTGCAATAATATTTATGTCACATAACACACAAATTCCTAAGAAAATTGCTGTACGGTGCGGTGTGTTACTATTGAAGAAATAATTTATTATAATATTATTATTATCAGCTTAAAATCACTTGACTCATCCGAACCAGGGAATTTACCAGTAGCTGGCTATAAATAATCTTATAAATAACAATAACTCATCTTCTTTGGAACGAACGGGTTACAGTCAGGTTACCGAGAGTCAACATAACAAGGAAAAGTATCTCTGGTATCTAGACCTATTCCTTTAATAAATCGGCTGAAGCTAAAGCGAACGTTTTCTCTATTGGCATGATGCGATCAGTACGGCACACACACGGCGTCCTTAAATATGCTGCTGTGAGACTGAGACATTCTGGGAAATCCCGAGTGTAGCAGATTCCGTGTTTCTACGGTTAATATAATGAAACAGAGTTGTATTCGGGATTAAACTCCAATTTGGAGAAAATAATTGCATCCCGTTCGTTCCCTTCTCCGTTGTAGTAATAAGAAGGAAAGTGGTACGGAAACAACGCCACATTAAAGCCGAAGTTCCATGCTGTTTTATCTTTCCGGTCACATTTTATTCTTTTTCTTCTGTACACATAAAAATACGGAGAGAAATGACAAGTGTTTAGTATGTGTGAGCATGAATAAATTATTGTTGATTTGATTGGATTTGGTATAATGAAAGGAAAATTTAAAAAGTACAGCGCAGATTGGGGTCACCCTTTTCTGTTATGACATGAAACCAAGAGAAAATGAATCTTTGTGGGATTACTTTCTCATAATAAAGTTAGGTGGGTTTATGAGTTTATTTATTCCACTCCATCCGCAGAAATTCTTCGCATTCCTACAGAAATCATTAAAGCTCTGTAGACAGTCTGAGTTTGATGTCTGGATAAAGTGTTTAAAGCTGTCTAAATAAAATAAATAAAAGGACAACCGTGACTCGAAACCAACAAAGACGTTTTTCGCATTCCTGAAGAGTGACGCTGATGACTGGTCTGGTGGTTTCGCAGTTTTATGTATGTAGGTGTCGCGGTTTTCATGACATGCTTTCAAATGCGATTAAAATTTTGTTGAGCACTTAATTAGTCATTAAAAAGTTGTAAGAACGGCCTTAGAATATTTTAGTCTGCTAAATACTTATTCATGCAGCAGACAGACACAAATTTACTCAGGATTATGCAAGAATGACAGAGCGCCTTTAAATATTATTACTTACTTATCACCGCCACCGTATCATCAATTTTAAATCGCAACATAAACTTTTCGAAAAAATCCATTTTTAATTCTCATACATAGAATCGTGCCAAGGGTACGCACGCAGAATGCCGAAGGCGTATCATCTTTTTATTCCATTTACCACTGTAATTCGTTAATTCATGCCTAATGTCCATTTTTTCGCATCTCTTAATTTATCCTTAACTTTACTGCTCTGAACAATAAAAAAAATTATTAAAATAAAGTAAGTAAAACGCCAGTGTCTTTTCCATTACTATCTGATTCAACATCTGGTCTGGTAATCATTGCTTGCGTTGCAGTATCCTTTTATAAAAAC
>VYYJ01001696.1:0-27965 GCA_021029165.1 Cyphoderus albinus
AAACCTCAATCCGATCCTTTCGATACAAGATAGAAATTTGCGATTGGAACACACTCATGTGACGTTATCTAGCTTGCAAACTGCCATTGAGTAATTCACCCATGTATATTTCGGTATGGCATTCGGGGTTTTCCCCCGAAAAAGCCTCATTTATCTGTTATGTGTAGCAACGTTTATTCAATTTTATATATTTGACGTTGTTATAAATAAAAGAGAAAGAGCAAAGGAGCCATTCATCTCTTTTCAGCAATCCTCGTTGCCACAATCATTATGTCAACTAGGGTATAATTAAACCAGAAAAATGTTGACAACTTAATGTTACCGATTGAAGCATTGCAGGCTTCCCCTACTATGTACTTTGAGGAAATTGGCCAACAAATGACAATGACAATTCGTATTTTCTCATTTATATCTGTTTATCTCTTTGCTGAAAGTGAAATTTTGTTCATTCATTGTTTCATGTTTCTAAAATATTTATGTTTATGAGATTATTAAGTACAAAGTAGCTAGTTAAACTGGATTAGGGATATTATTTCGAACGATACTTATTCTTACAATGAAGAGATAAATCGTGTCCTTTGATTCTTACCACGACATTCATTCGACTCTGTGATATTTTACAAGAAGCATCGCATTCAACATCATCGCACACAAGGAGGGTTGGAAAGGATACATAGGTGACTCACAACGCCCCTTTACAGTGTAAACCACCAACCGTCGTGCCTCGTTCAATATTACTCACCAACATTCCTGTCATGATCACAAATGATTTTCTCCAAACAAAAAAGATGTACCTCGGAGAATATAGATATTACGCGGACAATAATAAGTGTCGTATAAAAACATAAAAAATTACCATTAGGCGAAAATGTTATAGACCATGCAAAGATTTTCTATAAAAAAAATAAGCAGACAAGGTACTGCTGCTGGTACAATGTGCAGCAGACCAGACAGACATTTCTATTTTTATCCTTGTCAAAATTGAAATTGAAGAATGAGGAAATTTGAGTGACTAGTTCACTGCTTAAATAAACGTCTGCTTCTTCATGACGAACAACAATTTGTTATAAATACCTTTTGATGTTTTTGTATTATTTAAAAATACACAAGACAAGTTGCATCGTGTATGGAAAGTGCTTCTCCCAGGGATTTCAGCACATGTTGAAAAACATGGTGCTGCTCCCGCTACCTAAAGTAAGAATGCACATAAATTCTTGTCAAATGATTGATCTACGAACAGACAATGAGCAAAGGTTACCCATGTTCCCTGTTTGCGCGTCTTTGTCGCTCATTTCTGCTCTTTGAGCCACGCATAATCCATGTAAAAAACAGTCTCAAAAATTTCAATGAGCTAATCAACTTACAAATATGTCAAGTTTGATGAAGGCAGCAAGAAAGCGTCATTAAGCTCAAAATGTCAAGTACTACCTATGATTTACACTTCTGGCGACTGGTTAAGAAAATTCGTATAGGTTTTGTCCATCATTGGTGTTTGCGACAATGCCTTTTCCCTCCCACATTCATTTCAATTTCGAGTGATAAAATAGTAAAGCAGTA
Organism: Cyphoderus albinus; assembly: GCA_021029165.1. NCBI lineage: Eukaryota > Metazoa > Arthropoda > Collembola > Entomobryomorpha > Paronellidae > Cyphoderus > Cyphoderus albinus. Next base: position 1,558 of record VYYJ01001696.1, read on the forward strand.
ACAATCGCCAAAAACACTTCTTTCAATCTTGTTTTATTTGCAATACGAAAACTAACTGACAGAGTAAAACCTCAAACCCATTGTCTCTTCTAAACTGTTTGTGCCGATGTTATAAACATATATAATATCATGGTTTGTTACAACGTTTCATTTCATATACGAAAACCCACCCACCAAAAGAAATTTGGATATCTCTGTCATTGATTAGAATTACAGAGAAACTCTTGCTGATTTCCAACCGCGGAGAGAAATTAGATTAAGGAAGGATGATTTTAGTCAGAAATGTTCCAGGTTTTGTTAACTAAGAGCAGCTCAGAAGGAAGACAAAAGGAAGGATACAGCGATGTCACCGGAGATACGACCGATTTATTATGCGCTCAACCAACCTACCGAAGAACTGCTGCACACATACCTAAGCTTTCAAACCTAGCCCGTGTGCACAAGTGCTGTGCTGCAGATGATGTAGATAATACCATTAGACAGGCTTATTATTAATATCCCACCAGCAGTACGACTATCATTACGATGGAGCACTACAAGAAAGACAATTGCCATCTACCCTTCTGCTAGAATAAAGAGAAGAATGAAAAGGAAGAGAAAAACGGACCATGACATATTTGAGGACATATTACATTGTTTTCAGGGAGTACCACTGGCAATAGGATCAGAGGCAGAGGCACAACGGCAGTGGGAAAATACTTGTGTAATAAATACAGGGAAAACGTTTTACAAATCTGCAACATCTCAAATTCTTGTTGCATTATTAGCAGAACATGCTAGCAAGCAGCATGACTAGTGGAAGGACACGACACAACAAACAAGCAACCAACCAGCAAACGAGAAAGTTGAGAGAAAAACGGTGACATGAAAGCTCATAATATTCTAGCCAGTGCTCGAATTCCATAAAAATATGTATTATGCAAGCACGCATATTCATACGTATGAATCAAATGCGTCCGTGTTCCAACAGTAATAACACTACACCTACTTACCTCAGCGTATCATTGAATAAAAAACAAATATGTACCGGGGAAATGAAAGGGGTTTGCAATAAATTTATGAGATCTCATATAACACTGGAATTTTTAGCATGGTACGCAAGTCATATCACGACACCGAAAAAACATCAACCAAATAAAAGCAGGCAGAAAAAAAACATGAAACAAATGTGATCTTTCATTTCACTTTGTAAGTACGTTTTCTTGAGTATGGTTTAACACGGGCACGACAAGCCGGAACTTGACATGAAGTAAGGAAAGCCACATGAGCCAGTGGTGCAACATCGCTTGTCTTACTTTTTCCACGTTCCTTTTCCTTTTGTGCCTCTCAGCGATACGATGTATTTTTTTGTCGAAATACTTGCACGAAAATTATATACTAAACACAAAGGCACCTATCAAAACACAGAAGTAGCTCTCCATCATACATACCCACTACAAGATTAGGGATTATAAACTGCATTGACATCACGTTTTATCTACCTCCATTAAACACATTCGTCGTCCTCGGCTAAAGTATTATTTTTGTTACATTTCATTTTTTTTCTCTTTCAGTTGTCTTCCTCTTCTTCATCTGCTGTGGTGGGTTGTGAGTTTGAATGCGTTAATAACGTGGAATATTATGAGAGAAATATTTTTGATGCATTAGAGATAAACCGGGAGAACAAGGCAGACTTTAAATACCAAAGTCCTTCGGAGTGAAGGGAAAGAAAATAGATAGCGGGAAATAAAGAATGGCATTCGCTGTGCTCCAAAAATAAAACCTGTCTTGCTCTGTCTTTTCTATCTTACCACCTCATTGCTTTATATCGTCTGCTTCAATTTTTTAGGATACCCACATCTACAACAGTCTCGCAGAAAAAAATCTCATATTTTTGCTTCATGGGATTTTCATGAGCAAAAAATGAAGACAAAGCTATCATCACTTTACATGTGACAGTTCTTTTTTGTCAGAATGATGATGATGATGTTATGAAAGCTTACGTAAGTATAAATATTACATGTAATCTAGACCAATTATGTATAGAATGGTAAATAAAGTAAATACATTTTTCTGTTGTTTTAGAGTACCAAGTACCAGTGATAGAATACAAAGAAAATTGCACTTTTCACTACAAGTTTAGTGGAGTGTTGTGTTGTCTCACCTAGAAGGAATTCATTCTCACCAAAATACGTTTGATATACACTCCTACGCATTAGACATGAATGAAACAATAAAAATCCTTGTCCTCTCCACTTTGACTTGAAATTCTGTGGTTGTTTAGTTAGTAGTAAGTAGTAAAAGTGTGGTGCTGAAAGTTAGTGTTAGAATGCTACCATAACGTGCACACTTTTCCTCATATCTGAATATAGACAAAAGAGTGTTAAAATGGGCTATTTGAAAGTACCTACATGTGCAATGACAAAACTGCGAAACAGCAGAAAGACAAGAACAAACAACGGTCTTTATGGTAATGGTTGTAGTTTAGGGTATGAAAGGCGCAGTGAAAGGAGTAAGTAGTCTTTTTGACGTGACGCTTCAGTGCCGCAGTTACAAGAACTAGTGACAACACAAAGAACATCTAACTACAGCCACCCTATTACAACAAGTATTTTCTTTTCCATTTCCTTATCCCACTTCATGTTGTTCGGAGTGGTTGCAATTACGGGACACCCGCTACCCCTTTCCCATTTCTAACACGCTTCATTTGCCATTTCAAAGCAATGCATGATGATGATATGATGACGAAATAGTTGAGTTTTTACAAAGTTCTGCGTTGTCCATACAAATGGGGTGAAATGGTAAGTTTCTTTAAAAAAATGTAATAAAAGAAAAACATGTAAGTACTGCAAGCGAGTTAGTTAGTAGACTTTCAATTTTCTTTTCGAAACTAATCCAGGAATTCGGAAGGTCTCTTTCTTTCTTCTACATTGCATTATTTTCTTGAACGAATTCTCTATCTCTGCTTTCATTGATGAGGCACAACGAACAAAGTTGCAGTGTGCATACTTAGAGATAGATCCATTCGTTCGTCTTCTGCAAGTCATAAGCTTTTCAGCCCTTTCTTTATCTCCAAAGGAGCACTGCGACTGCAAAGTAAAAGACAACTGTCTCTCTGTGTCTTTGTACGTCACAGGCGAGAAGGAGAAAAAGATCACAGCGCAGAGATAATAATAGTGTTTTGCAGTGCTACTTCCAACGACTCTTTTTCACTAGCAGCAGCAGACTGAGGGATCCGGTGCATGAAACACTCCATTAGCTTCGACCAATCACCATTATACGGAGATAATGCACATTTTCTGCTGTTTCTAAAACACTACTTCACATAACCGTAGTTCTTGTCTTTCTCGGCAGGATTGTATTTTCCGAAGAATAATAATATGTGCTGCAAAGAAGATAATAATAATCCAACTGTTCATCTGAAAGCAATACTAATGCACATTCCCTTTCTAACACTAACTAATATATTGCTCCAGCCAGAGTTCTTTTTCAAAAGCTCGGCTGAGTGAGGAAAACAGGAAATGAACATTTTTATGCCGTCCTTGTCGTCTCTTTCTCTGCCTAGTTAATGACGTCGACGTTGAGCCCGATTTAATGATAAGATTATTTGTGCTTGCTCCGATTTATAAACTTTTTCAGTTATGACGTTGAAAGAAATGATGAGGGGTTTAAATATTTGGGTCACGCCAATTAATTACTGGGCTTTTTAGTCGAATTAGTCGCTTATCGGTTTAAATCCTTATTGCACTCTGGTAAAAGATTTGAAAACGATCAAAGCGATACTGTCAAATAATTGAAAACTAAAGCTCATATTTTGTAAAGGGCAAAGAGAAAGTTGTAATACAAAGTTTCGAGTTACTTTCGAATAAAAGGGTCACACTTTGGTTTCAAAATAAATAATGGGAATTTACCCTATTTTAAGGAGGTCTGTGAGTACAATAATAAACTGAAGGATATGAAGTTATGAAACTGAAAACTTACACATGAGTGACTTGTGTACAATGATAAAAAATAATTTTTCTATTCTAATAGATTAATTGTGTATTGTACATTCTATACTAAATATATTATTACTATAATTTTGTCATTTGTTGTCGAGTTTAAACAAGCACGAGAAAAAAGTTGTTAAAAAACGAATCTGAAACTTTTTCAAATAACTCCTCACATTTCGGTGAAATTTAAAACTTGAAGGAAGATAAAAACTCTTCTCCGCTAATTTATATGTACATATTACATAAATGAACTTTAAATTGAAAAGAAAACGCAACGCTCATTACTGCCGTTTCACAATTAATGGATTCAGTCAAGGGAGTGAGGGAGTTGTTTGTGTGAATGCGGTACCCTTTCGGTTGTGTTTAAAATCTTAAAACCTGAGAAGAAAATGCGGACTACATTTTACGATGCGATATATCTTTGGGTTTGCCAGCTAGGATAAAGGGAGATGTTACTACAATGGCGGTGTTAGCATTGAAAAAACCTTTTTACTTGCATTATGTCAAGTGAATGATTAATGATGGTTTTCAGACACAAAAACACTACCACCACATTTTAAGCACATTGACATTAAACGCCACGCTCACTCACTTCTACCATCTTCTTCCATCATAAAGGAGGCATAATGGCGGCGGCAGTCCGTCACATTAGAAATAATATATACGCCGTAACTGTAACTTCAACTAACTCTCAAACGAAATACAAAATGCACACGCCAAGGAAAAAGCAAAATTTCCAAGATGATTCTATTATTCCACCATGTCATCGCGCAGTCAGCGTTCATCATTATACAAGAAAATGAGTGTGAGGACTAGGAGGTCCTTTGGCTTTACTTTACCAGTGGACTATTATTCTTACATCACAAAAGAAAGATGCAAGTGCTTCGTCTACCATCCCAGGATTTTTTTGCGTTGTTACAAAGAACGTTATCAGAGAATCATGCGGTTCTTAGCATCCTTAATACATTCGTCATGTAGACTTTCTCGGGACCTATAGCTCGGGTAATTTTCCCAAGAAGCATCTTAATGTGCGTTCATCAAACAATGAGAAAATGAGTGGTTCGAGTACTGCTGCTTCTGTCTCTGCCACTTCCATCACCTACAGCAGCATCATACGACAGAGCCGTTAAATACAATATCTGTAGAAACCAGACGCAGTCGTCCTGCAGTACAGAAGAGTTGTGAAAAGACAGTTGGTCTTGAACGATTTAAGTGATTTGAAATCACAGAGGACCACTGTGGCCATTTCTTAAGTAGTGAAGACAGCTGGTAAATAAACAGTAGTTCCAAGGGGCAGCCTTTGACGACCTCCTTTTTACAACTGTAGCCGTATGAGTTTGAACTCTTTGTTAGCTTTAATCTTTGCCTCTGACACCTCTTTCTGCAGTAATTTATAGACGATGAAACAAATGTGGCTAATCCTTAATGTGAAACAGAGAAATCGTACCAGTGTCTTTGAATCATCAATCAGAATTTTCTTCAGAAAAGTTCATGATGAGAAATTGTCTTTTCAGGATGAGAGAGAAAAGGTCCCTCGTCAATGAAAAATAATATAGATATTATATGGAATTCGGATCAGTTGGGTTCCACAATTTCAAAATTGGGGAGTTTGGGTTGAGTTTTATAATTACAAAAAACTCAGTAAAGAAAAGGTCTTTCCAATGACAAAACCAGCTACAGTATCTTTGGTTTCATCCCATACTCAATTGAGTGTGAATCAGTGAATGCGATGCTTCATTGTAATATTCGTAAATCTTTGTGTAATGTATTCCAAGTAGGGCGACACTGTCAATTTTCACTACGTACTTCATCATTTCTGCATGTATTCACAGTACAGATCATTTCTGCTGTGCTTGCATCGATGAAAATAATGTGGCAAGGCAATACGTAATTTGTTGAAGTGTGAGTAACAAGATGAAATATTATGCATGCGTATCCACCCAAAATTCCTCACGGATAAGGAGCATTTCAGTTCAAATCCTGTGGGAATATTTCTTTTTTCTTACCAGAATTGATCCCATTAGTGGACTGGGTGTCAGGAGTGCCATTCGTGGATGCGGAAGGTGTCGTGGCCGCTGAAGCGCTGTCCACAGACGACGGCTGCGTCTTCTTTTGTGACAAGTAGCCTTTTTTAAAGAGCACATCTTGCCGTGGGGTAGTTATCTTCGTATACTCATCTGGAAGTAAAAAAAGAGCGACCATTGCAATCAAGTTGTTGGAAGGAAACTTATTTTACATGATACGCATAAATATCATGCGTCTGTCTGTACATTACCAAAGGAGGAGTGATATTAATGTTAAGAAACCGAGAAACGGGGGAAGAGACCGAGAAAGAAAAATCACACGATATAAATGAGCAAGTGTCAGTGAAATTTATTGGCAATCCTTGTTCCCTGTCCATCATTGTCAGGAGCTGAATACTATGCTTTATTCGAGCCCAACCCCATACTTTCACGCAAAGTAAGACAAGCAGCATCTCACCACCAGCTGCAGTCCATTTATATGTTTGGGGGCTACTAACGAGTGTGCCAAATGCCTAAACTAGTTCTCACTAAATGTGAGCCAAACCGTAAGCTTACCTGCACTCAAAAGAGCAACTTGGCATAACCGATGAAGGTATGTATAGCTTCTAAAGCTCTCCACTTTTACTTGAGCATTGTTTTTGTTTCAGTTTCCACTTTTTTCTTACGCTGTTTCTGAAGAGGATTTACAAACATGCAAACTCTGCTATATGATGTACAGTAAGTAATCAAGTTAAAAATATAAGAGGCTTGTGTTATTGTCAAAGTAGTGGCATGTTTTCATACTATTCTCCATATTTACAAATGAGAGGACATTAATTAGCGGTTTGTATATTTACATCGTTAATGTTAGTAAGCAAACTTGCTTTCATCCATTTTCCAGTGTAGCATTACATTACAAATAACATTCACCTGCAAAAAATTTAATTGGACCAATTCAGTTAACAGCGCAATTCAATTCCCTTTATTTTCCCGTTTCAGTCAAATAAAAATGCCGGAGATAAATAGAAAATTGTACCATAATTAGGATAGCATTTCTGGAATACGCTTTTATATTAGACAGTTGGCAAATTCGTACTTTTCTGGTGAAATTATAAACATAAATTCAAAACTTAACTAATACTTCGAGCTACCATTGTTCATTCTCAATATTTTCCATTCAGTTTAGTGTCATTCCAATAATTTATTACTTTATCCTATCCTGCATTTTGCTATATTAAAGTATAGAAAAAGTACCAATTTTGAGTTTGCACATAGGAACTTATTACGTAATGATGAAGAACCAAGAAATGAGGGAACTTGAGATACCTACTTAACTTTATAGTGTATAAAGTAGCATAAAATATAAACGGTGATTATTTTCCCAGCTCCTCGAAATCAATCATCCTTCCCGTAAAAAACTTGAGCTTTGGATTGCTTTGCGGGTTATTTTTAAAGGCCTGAGAAGAGTATTAGGTATGTGTCCTATGGCTTGCCTGTCGATTTTTTCATCTGTCTACATAATGCAGACAGATAGACAGAATGCTGTGTCAGAAATTGATATCGACGAAGAAAGGCCTTTTCAGAGAGATAGAAACGACAAAATGGAATTCTGAAGAAAGTGGCAAAAAGAAAGAAGATCGAAATTTGAAGTGTGCTAAAAATGAATTCACTATCTGGATCATTCATTTTCTTTCTATACAATAGATTTGATTTGCTGCGTAGGAGGTCCATATCATTCAGCTAGCAACCTACAACCAAAGCAAGGGCAACGGCGAATCTCTGCTTTATCTATATACCCTCTTAACATTCACCAGGACAGTAAAAAAGTTTCCTCATATTTCACGTGACAGTTGATCAGCGTCTGAGCTACACATAATGCCAGGACATTCATAGATTCCAAGTGAAAAATTAAACATAAACGGTAAGGCATTTAGAAAAATTGTGGATTTGTGTACTTTGCAGAAAACCGCTGAGTTTAATAAATTGATGCAACGCCCAAAAGGTTCAGCGCTTTCTCGTATATCAAAATCAAAATGTTCATTGTACAAGGTTGAATCTTGCACTGTTTAGAGCTATTATGCAGTTGCACCAAAATACAGATTGTGAAGCATTTCGTAGTAAAACATCACAAAATGTGAAACCACGTGCTATTTCTACATATTATCAGACAACAGTGTTTTCAGAATGGAAAATGAGGAAAACTCAGCAACTTTCTGTTTTATATGAAAGAATTGCATGCATGATGAGTCTATGTCTGATGAGCAATAAAGCTGATTATTTTTAACGAAGATTGCGGGAACGAAATCCATTAAAAATTTCACTGTTTGTCCGTACTCGGATTACTCAGTAACCTTTCAGTAATGCTTTTAGTGAGTAAAGTGAACTTTTATGGAAAAGATACGTTAGTGAATCTATTGTGTACTTTCTTCACTATTTTTCCAACGGAACAAACCACTAGAGTTGTACTGCCAAAACAACGAGCACGGCAGTCCAACCAACGCAGTCCACCCCAATAACCATCAATGAGAATTATTTGGCCTTGTGTTTACGAATGTATCTGAAAAACTTTCTCTTCCCTTTGAGCATGCATCACAACCAATTTCCATTACTATAACCATTACCAGTTTCCATTTAGATGACTTTTTCACATGAAGTTTATGAATTTTACGATGGGGAATTATCATTTCTCTAGTTGATTGAGTACACGATGAGCCTTCCCTGTTGTGATGACGCAAGCAAGCAAACAATCCATTCCGATAGATATTACCTATTTTAACAGGAAACGGAAATACTGATATTTGAGTGTGTACAATGCATAAGACATTTACTTTATTCGTTGATTGTACAATATCTTATGCCAGTTCTGGCACTTGCTGCGAAATTATTCTTTAAAAACGCAATATGGTAGCGCAGCAGTAGAGCATTATGCATGCATTCAAAAAGTTATATTAAAAATTAGAATAAAGTTGCAATGAATCTTGGATTTTATTAGAATTATTTTATCAATTTTATATTTAAAAAAATATTTTAACAGTGCAACGCCAACGCAGTATTGATTAGCAGTAGTAATGCATTCACTATACCAGCACACAGTTTAACAATCCTTTCCTGTTTCTATCATTACTTTCACTAATCGAATAGGCAATTACTGAATATTCGACTAGCGTTGTTGGATACAGGATACTAATAAAGTGAACTCCATTTCATTGTGTATTAACTCCGTTATTCAACCTTCATCAATTAGATTTTTATGGGGTACATACATTTTCCTCGTTTTTCCTCATTAATTTTTACCTACCTCCTATCTACTACTATTGCCTTGAAAATATGATATCCACTTAAAATTCTGAGCGTACTTCAGCCACTCAAGCAGACAAACCGGTGTGCACAATAATCATATTTTACTTCTGCTGCTGCTAAACGAATTAATGATTGGAACTCTTGAAATATGAAATGTTGGTTTACTCAGTCTGATATTCTTCTATACCTAAATAAATGTGCTCATGTCAGTACTCAGGTCACTTGACTTCAACTTGATGTTGACACTTTTTATTCCATTCGTCGTCCAGCATTACATCAAAGAAACGAGCACGAGGAAAAGTGTAAAAGAGGAAGAACGTGTTCCCGTCAAAACTTTCATTAATGTTCCCAAAGGTGTTATTATGGCTCGCATAATACTTTGAAATGGGATGCTACGGGATTTTTGCCACACGAGTGGTTAGTAATGCTGAGCTTAGGGCTTCGTATCGTTTCCTTTTCATCTCGCCTTAACTTTCTCCTCGACGAGAAAAATCTGACGTCGACATCGCATTGATACAGCCAATGATGACTTTTCGTCGTGCACTTGAATGAAACTGCAATCACGATGTGGTGATTACGGCTGTAACGGGTAGTCTATTATAAAAGGGAACTGAGTGAGTGAAAGTGCTGACATGCTCGTTTTAGTTACCTTTGCTCAGCCACTGAGTCATAATTGAGCATTTCCTTTCTTTCCTACAAATAATCAACTGGCTCAGTAACCACAAGAAGGGAAAAGTGGTCAGACTTAAGAGGCTGCCTGACTTAAGGTTCGGGTTTCAGCAAAATTTTGACATTAAGGATTCGGGTCTCGGGTCGACAGGGGAAAACTTAATGCCACCGACGTTTTTGCATAAAGAATTAGAAAGAGAATTTATGGTTTTCCTAACTTTAATTTTAACTTTTGTTACGTTTAAGAAGAGAACTGCATAAACAAAAAGTCTCATCTTCCCCCAGGTCTAGTCCAACGAAATAAATTTTGCGTATCCTTGTTATACATACATTTCACTTCCAAAAAGCTCTTACCAAATATTCCTAAAAAAATTAAACTATTCTTTTGTTTCCACAATACAAAATCGTATAAACAATTTGTGAATGAGACAGTTACGTCAACTTGGTCTTGCGACACGAAATAGACGTAACAAAAGCAATTTGAAACTGAACTGGGAAGAGAGAAAAACTTAATCACAAGCATTGAAAAAATAGTTAGCAGATTGCCCAAATGTATCTGGTAATAAGGTGTATAGTGTGATTAAATACGGTGAAATGAAATTACTAAATTACACATTGACTACACCTCTTTTATGTACCTCAAAAACATCATTAACACTTCCTCCAATTAACACCTCTTCTCCTCTTCCTTTCATCCACTTTACTTTTCTTGTCTGCTGCTAATATAACCACTCCAACTGAAAACACTGTTAATGTCGATAGCTCTAGCTGCCTACTTCTGAAAGTGCGAAACGGAGTAAAATCATGAGTGCTGCTGAGACAAGGGAAGGAAAAGTTTAATGTGGTTATATTGGGTGAGACACTTCGTAAGGTAAGTCATTCATCAGGTTTTCATTATAATTAACACATTGAGAAAGAGTGGAGATGCGTTGAAGCACAGAAGTGGTCGTAAATGGTTCGAGTAAAATGAGAGGTCGTAAAAAGTGAAACACAAAAGAAAGAGATTGTTTTGTTGTTGTTTTTGTACAACGGGCTTCTTCCAGTTTACGTACTAACCACTACTGACTGTGAGCCACGTCCCGTAGCGCTGCTTCGTTTATTTACACACTTGTGAATGAATATTATTATGCACCGTGAATTGGTTCAATAGGTTTGAATGGGAGATCTGTTGGGTCAAGTATAATGAATGTGGTAAATAGGAACTATTTCTTTTGTCTCTTTCTCTATGAAAGGACTGTGCAAAAGATGCTACCTAAAACAAGGTCGCTTTTACAACTGTTCCGTCAAAGCATAGCTCTTGGAAAAGACTCTGATTATTTTTCTTGTTAACAGTCGACGATTTCAAGGAATGCAATCTTTGGGATGTACAGAACAGGACTCTTCCACTTATTACATAAGATTCGGTTTTTAATGAGTTCAAAAGGGAAGGAGATTACTTACCTTGGTTGTAAGAAGGCCTGTTGATATTGTCAGTAGTATTGTTGCTAGCGCCTCCGGAAGTTTTCGAAGAGCCATTAGTGTAGTAATAACTAGACGCAGTGTATGACCTCGACTTTCGAAACCGGCCGCCATAAGGTCGTGAGGAGGGGGGATAGTGGTATCCCTCAGATTCCCCACCGTTGTAAGGCTCTCCTCCTCCAGTGCCCCCGCTGGATCCTCCTGAATTGTAATGGGCATTCCTATAGTTATTGTGCGAATTTCTGTAGTACGTACTTCCCCCTTGATATCCCGAGTAATGGCCTGATCCATGATATCCGTTCTGGTACTCTTTGTGTCCATGAGGATTTCCAGAGTAGTGGTAACTACTACCCCGTTCACCTCGACTGCTTCCACTGCCGCCACCACCACCGCTTTCCGCACCTCCCTGGTAAGGAGCGGATGACGAGCCGTTGTAATTGCTATTGTGATGACTACTGTGGTGTTGATTATGGTGGTGGTGATGATGATGTGGTGGACGGTAATTTTCTCTGGTGTAGTGGTAGCGGTCATTGTAATGACCCGTGCCACTGCCACCCCCTCCACCTCCGGTACTGGAGCTGGTGCTGCCACACCCGGATTCATTCGATGAGACCGAGTGAGGAGGATGATGGGAAGAATTGTGATACGAGGATGGGACGTGATTATGACTGTTATGATATCCACTATTACTTTGGCTGTTGGGGTTTGGTGAGGAAGAGGAAGATGGTGTCAAAGAATTTTGTTGGGGTTTCTCAGAGTTTGTCTGTGTCATTGAGGGGTCGGATGAAAGGATTTTCGAGTTAGTGGGACTGCTGGTGCTACCAGTTGGGCCCCCTCCATTGTTGCTTCCACTTCCGGCTGGAGTAGACAGATTCGTTGAGGAATTGTGGAGGGAGGGTGAAGTAGAAGACGAGTCTTTATTGTTGTTTGTCATTGTGATAACTCCCGATAGAGGTTTATCCGACGACGGGTGTCGCGCTGGACTATGGTTTTGACTGGCACTGTGACTGCGTGTGAGAGAGATCACAGCTACGCCGATTTCCCCGTCTTCGTCCTCGTTCGCTGAGATTTCTCCTGTAATGACAAAGAATTAGAAACAAACACGTTTTAGTTCCATGTCTGCTAAGCAATCAATCGTAAGTCTTATTTAAGAATACAATACTTAAGAATTTGCATGACATTAAAATGCCATCTTAAGTTAAGTAAATCAAGTTGCTGCCAGCCACAAATGGGAATCTGTTCGTGATAGGAATCGGTAGGCGACCTTAACACAAACATCCGTGTTTTGTGCATGTGATGCAAAGCAGGGTAAATTATTACCAAAAATTCATGATTTATTCAGGTTATCAAACATGCCTTCCCTATGATACATATCACATGAGTAGTCACAATAGATACATAAAAACTCCAGTTTCCTCTGTTCAAAAATCATGTTCGCATAGAGCACTTAGAGTTTTCCACTGTTATATGATCGCAACAAGCAAACTGTGACATTTATATGTAAAAAGCGGAGAAAAGAGCAGACACGAAGTAAAGAATATTAATAATTTCCTGTCAAAAGCGGCCTTCGGAACGCATTTTAGCGGCAGTTCAAGCAGGAGACACTTATTAATATATTGCTTGACACTGCTGTCGTGCAAGAAGCGCGGCTAATGCAAGCCCAACATTTATAATTTTAAAACTGTATCTACTCTGTGCCGAGACCAGTCAGACGTTATAAAAGACGCTGTAAGAAGCAAGCACCTCCGCACATTACTTATACGCTTCATCTGAAAGTTACTGGTGGGCTCTGTAGTAGATTTCCGCTGCAACTGTGTTTCGAGTAAGCTAACTTATTATGTCAGTAGTAATAATTATACACTTGAGACATTCCCAGAACTATCAAAACCTTTATATACATACAGTTCTTTAAATTTTAAGTCCTCTTCTACTCCATAGAATCTAGAGCCAAGCAATGATCAATAGCTTCTCTTTAAATATTATGAATTGCTCTGGTACTCCAGTATACCAACACAAACCTGCCTTCACATTTAAAGAGTTTGAAATAGAAATTCTACAATTTTCAACTTGCACTTCAATCGTAATGAGCAAGCCCTTCAGAATTATAATATTTACCGTTAAGTCAATTCTAGTCCTTAAAGTTTTTTAGCGCTCATAGCGGCCATGCTACAACAATATTCATACAAATATTTTTTGTCACATGCCTAGAAAAGAAATCTATCAAGAAAGCAAAGTAGTGTGGCATGAAGGTTCGTCATGATGGTGTGGGTTGATAAGAAAGCATGACAATAGAAGAATTTAGCTTACGCTTTCCATCAAAGTATCATCCAAAAATGAAGTTGCTTGGCACAACATTATGCAGACTGGTTAGAAAACTGCGTACCAAAATAAATTACTCAAATTGCAACTGGCATTGGAAAGTGTTAGGCTTCTTGAGTTCCTACATGGCTACTTGGAAAGACGTGTGAACGCCTTTCCCTGAAAAGAGTGGATGATAGTAGAGTAGAGCAGATATTATTGGGAAGACAATATAAAGGGAATAGCTTATTAGATGAGGTTCATGTTGTGTCTGTTCCGTGCGACACGCTGGATTTGGATGGTAGTGTCTAACTCAATTCTTATAACTGCGCCGTACAATGGCTGGTGTAATGACACAGAGGTTGAAAGCAAGTCATTTGATGCAGTCCATCATTCTTGACAGCAAGTCAGTCAGTCAGTTGGCTAAGTACAGAAGACGAAGCAAGGGATAGAGTCGAGAATAACTCGTTTTGTATAAGTGCCGTTGCCTTGTTGCCACAGTTAGAGACATCCACATATTTGTGTAAGTAGAGTGGTGTGCGGTTTGCTGCCACAGAATGACATTTAAGGAATGGAAGGAAGAAAATGAGGAACTCGACTTGGTTTGTTGGCACGCGGGCTAACAAAAATACTCGTATTCATCAAGGAAAAATTCGTCTTTCCGCGTTTTACCACAATGCTTCCTTAGTAAACCAACTACTGTGAACATTAAAAAGGAAGTGTAACTGCGTTGTCTACAAAAATGCTTTCCCTGTGGGTGATGTGACATTCAGTTTGAAAGTTAAGTACACATATGCCTATGAAAAATGGGAGGGAGTGTTAATATACGACCAAACTATATGAAACATTGGACGAGAAAATAAAGGCAAAACTTTTCTCAAAAGAATCTTCGCTCGAACATTATGACAAGAAAAAAACGTGACTTTTAATCTAGGAAAGCTGTTCTCAAGTAATTCTATACGTGCCGTGCTCTACCAGTTTACCGCAATATTTTTCCACAAAAAAACGTTGCCGCTCTCAATTCAGCAGCAAATAGGGCTCCATTCGCTTTCAGGGAAACATGGCGTATTTAAACTACACTAAACTTTTTGTCATGCATTAGTTTCAAGTGCGCACTTAATTACAACCCATTCGTAAAGTACGTTCAACATATTTATTCAAAAATCAATTTTTCTTCCTCTTCAGTAACTTCCTGTAATTTTTAATGCAGAGCCTAACAACAAAGCATTATCAAGTGAAAAATATTACATTATCGTAGAGATTTTTTTTGAACGGAACACCCAAACATTACTGCGATAGAGTAAAGTGAAAGGGCGTATTACTGAAATTACTAAAGACTTTCAGCATTTCAATCGAATATCACGATAAGAATGTACATCACATATCTTTGAATGTGTCTAAATTTTGTTTTCATCAGCTGCTGCTGTAGCTGCACAGATCCTATCCCCTTTCCAAATAATCAATATCCATTACACATTTATTTCCGTGACTGGTGAAAACAAATTTTAGAGGGCGAGATTGAATTAGTCTTATCGTTTTTCCATATCATTCAAATTTAATAAACCAAGAGTTTCGGATACTTGGCAGTGTCGATAAAACGATACGGCTGAACATGCTCGCATTAAGCTACCCCACCGTCTTTTCATCTCTGTAAGAAATTCTTGGAGAACGTAGGCATTTGGCTGCATGCTGAAATTCACTATTGCCACTTTTTTATCCGGTTCGATAAAGGGGAAATCAAATGCCAATTTCTTTCAACATGACTTGCGTCACTTGAAGAGAAGCAGCAGCAGTTGGAGAGCATTCGTACCGTACCCCATCGCCCCATATTTTCACCCACAATCTAAAAACCGGTACAATTTTGCTTATATCCCTGTGAATTTTTCTAAAATAAAATTGAATGGGGAGAAACTTGAATGTGGGCATCGGCTGCTGAATACTTTCGAAGACGCGAGGTGCACCCGCTGTGAGAGTGTGAGATGCATGCATGACATATGAAAATAGATTTATGGGAAAGCTTCAGACACGAAAATTTATATCCCATTACAAAATGAGCCAATATTGTTCAAATTAGTGGTAGTGCTTCTCCACTGTTTCACAATCTTTTCTTGGCGCTTTCCGACCAAACTTTAAATGCACTCAGAAAACAAAGACGTTCCCTCCTACCTACTCTTATAATAAATAATAATGTTTTACTTCCATATGCGTGAACTAATTTTCTTCCACTTTTAACGGCAGATTACTATTTGAAACGAATATTTCAACTCTTGTTTTTGTTTTTATTTGACTAATGCCGTGCTTTATAGCACTAATGACGCACATGCTTATGAGAAAAAACCTGACTGTGGCTGTTAGAAAAATGTGTAACTGCCAAATTATTGCCACTAGTGGAAAAGTCATTTTCGTTTAAGTGAAATACAGCAAAATAATACTCTCTTAGTTTATTGGAAATTAAATTGTTATATAGGATATTGGACTCAATGCACCATTCAAACTTCTAACTTTTCTTACAACGATACTGGTAAAAAACTGTGTGTTTGTAACAGTGTACAGTGCACCCACATTCCTCAAAAGTGATTGGTACTTTCTCCGTGGAGAAGTTCTAAGTTCTTTTCATGCCAACTACAAAATGCAAATATTAACGTCATCCTTTGTTCAGCAGACCACAAAAGTGGTTTTCTGGGTTTCTTTAAGTCCTTGTTTTTGTGTGACGTCGGGAAAACGTATGCCATGAAGAACATACACAATGATCTAATTTTCATCTCATCTCCTGTTAATGATGAAAGGACATATGGCTAAAGAAAGTGGGTTCGTGAATAGAGGATAGAAAGAGGCGAAAAAGTATATTATCATCATTGTCATGTGATTCATGTGACGGTGGTGGTTAGTCCGAAGGAAGCATTAAACATAGTTTTACAACAAAACGACCAAAATACTTTTGAATTGGTACATTATTAGTGCCCTTCCACTATAAAATAAGATACATATACTAAAAAGAGGGTACTATTTGTCGGCAGCACGGAAAACCATCCGAAAAGAAAAAAGTTTCTGTGCATGCAAATGTATAGACACTTATCTCTGTTGTAGAATCTAAAATCAGTAAAACTAACAACAAAGCATGTGGGTAACGAACTATTTCTTTCTCTTTAAGTTGTGCGAGATGGTCTCTGGAATTTCTAAACTCCCTCTACTCCCTTTTCAACTTTGCGTTCAGGCAAAGGAGAATGAGCTGTATTCTCTGCTGTTTAAATGGACCGTGTTTTCTTTTGCCTCACCTCCTTCCCACGTTCGGTTTCAACTTCTTTCCACCCTTTAACTAGCGAATCTCTCGCTGTGCCGTTTAGGAAACTCGTAGCATTTCTTTTTCTTTTAGAATAGTTTATGGTGGTGGTAAAGCAATGATAAAGGATAATCTTGAGGAAAATAAGAATTTCCCTTCATTTCCTAATGCACTTTTAGATGTAATACAAATAGTGGCGGCGGAGTGAGTGTGGTATTCGTATTAGCTTTAGGCAACTCTCACTTTCTGCTTATCTTCATTTCAGCTGAAGTACAATAAAATTTACGGTCTATGGTGATATACTACAACTACACACTACATAGGCTCGAAGGGAGAGAAGAGAAATGAAGAAGAGAATAAGTTCATGGATTACGTGGTTTATTCGTGAATGAATTTTCTATAGGAAGCTGCTTATTTTTGTGTTATAGTGCGTATAATTCATAATTATCATAATAACTCAATTTTATTCAGCATTATGATGCGAAGCAGTAGGACGTGTTTGTTGAAATGTGTCGTGGTGTATCATGTTGGTGTATTATCCATTTATTGAGACAGAAAAATAAACTGTGAAACTTCGAACGACAAACGAATATTTGATGGATAATGAATAAAGTGCGATGTTAGAGCTCTTACTTAACTAATAGAATCACGCTCAGTTAGACCAACCGCACGTCAATTCAATGTGGCATTGCTGTTTTATTATCCTAAAGAATTATGATGTACACAGGTCTGCGCTTCCTTCCTGCCGTTGGTGTTTGGAAGATGGAAGTAAAATGCTCTTCGCTCTGCCAAAACAAGCTGTTAACTTAAGCTCAGCTTTCCCTTAATATTACTTATTACATATTTGTAAATATGACATATACCCACTTTCATAATTCGTCATGTTATTGTTTGGTGTGGTGTAGCATAATTTAATGTGTTTTGGCTTTCCTTGGACTTCAGTGTTCTTAGTTTTATAACTAGAGCAAATTGCACCAGCCATGAATCTTTACCAGACCCTGAAGTGTTACTTATTATACCAGGATAAATCCTGTAAGACATATCTTCTTATAGCAGTGAAACTTCGTCTCATTTTAAAGTGTTGGTATACCAAAGATTACTGGCAAGTTTTGCAGTTGCCGAGAAAGATCAACCTGCGTGCTTTATACGTTGATAGGATGTCACTCTAAATTGGAATGCCATAAGGAGAATTCAGCACATGAAAGCGAATCGGGTTTAGAGAAATCTTATATGTTCCTCCTACGCATACCGGTTAATAAGAAACGTAGCTCCACGCAGCAAAGACGAACTATTTACGTCCAACTTCTGCTTATTAGAGACATCGCTTCTTTCTTTCTTATCTACTTTTATCTTTAATATGACATTCTAAAGACCATATTGTCCCGCTTTAAACCAAACTATTTCCAGTTCCAGCCGATTAATCAGACCCTTCTATAGTCTCAAACAATCTGTTGTAGAGCAAAATTCAGGCTTAAAACACAAGGCTACGTGAAATAGGTGAACGTATTTATTCAGCACGGAAGTTACGAACGCCCACCTCTCCACAAACCATGGCGAAACCGAAATAAGACAGTGTCCCTTTTCTATTATTATATTTCTGGTGACCGAACATCAAGGGAAGAGAATGTACTGGCTTTGAAAAGCAGTAGAGAGATGATAACATTAAAAGGCAATGGGGAAAAGAGTAAGAAAAAAGCTATTGAGTCGCATAAAGACAGATAATTCCCAGTGGTACCTTTATTATTATGATGATGATTATTACTACAGTTCTACAACATTTCCTTCGACAACGAATGTTTCCTTTCTCCTTTCCACCATTATCCTGCATTCCTTGCTTGCAACTACTTGTCCCTATGTTTTCTAAATTAGTTGGAAGCGAGTAATACGTGTTGTTTGTGCTCAGGCGCTATCTTGGCGTAAATGGGATAAAGACACCTTTGGGCTTGGCTTGGCATGTAAGCGAAAACACCTTAAAAGATAATGTAGGTAGCAAGGCACTTTCTCGGGTTAAAGCACACTGAAGCAGTCGTATAATTCATAACTTATTAAAGAGACGTTCCCCTCTTAATTCGGAGCAATTTTATTAGATTATGCGATTTCTGAAAAAAGAGGGTTTTATAATTCTCAGACTATCGTACAAAATTATTATTATTAGGAAAGAAATTCTATAGGTTTTTGGGTGTAGGAGGCAGCAGTTACAGCAGGCACACAATACGCCTATTAAAGCCATACAATTTAATAGACAAGTCAGACGGAAACGCGCCAAACTTTTCTGACAATATCTAAAAAAAAACAAGGAAATTGTTGTTTGCCTTTCTTTCATTATTATACTCCTTGTACTAACTCCCTGCCATTTCTCTGATGTTATTGGTATATTTTTTATTTTGATTGAACTTTGTCAAAGGTATAACGAAATATCGATTCTGAGAAAAAGTTTTGTTGTACGAATGAAGACATGAGGAACACAATAAATAAATGGATAGACGAAGCTGATTGTTTTCGATGTTATGCACAAAGGGGTAGTTTTGCCTGTCCTTAGTAGTTTCAACCAAAAATATCATTCTTTCAAATCCAATCTTTATCAAAAAGTTCAAATACCCGTTTCATTTTTTATATATCTTGTTTCATCTACAATGACAAGACAGAAATATGTTCGTTCTACCATGTTAGTTTAGAGATATAAAAATCCGCGTATTTTTAGACACCGTACCAACGAATTGCCAAAAATTCATAATGGTAGAATTCTGCTCAGTGACAAATTACTTTGTGAGTGAGTGAAGCAAGGTACCCGTCCATTTTATCATTTCCATTCAAGTGGTCAAACAGAAACAAATCAAATAAGGATAAGGATGTTTAATATAACAAAATAAATAATAATAAAATGCTCTTCTAAAACACAAAAATGCTCATATGTCTAATATTAGAAATACATAGGTTAGATTGAATTTTGTGTTTAGAAGTTATACTTAAATCCTTTCCATGTTTCTCTATTTACCTAGATTCATTATTACGCTTATAAAAATTTAGCCCGCTTATTTTCCTAATGCTACGAATAACTGCTGCTTATTTGTTATTATATGTTAAGTATTTAAGCACAAAGACGCTCCAAACTGGAGCAGACCAGATGCAATTCTACAGAGAAAATTTTCATCTTTCTCCTTCTCTTATTTTCTCTCTACGTTTTTGTCTGCAACCGCTTAGCCGTCATCACGACTAAACAACAAAACATATTTTCATGTATCAATTTCAATCCACAACATTAGCCAAATCCCTCTTTTTTCCTTCTTTTGTACTAGACATGCTTAATAAGGCTGCACAAACAAAACTGATGATGAAAAATTTCTACAGTGGTGCGTGAGTTTATAGTTGAGTTGGTTGGTAAGACAAGTGAGTCGTTGTCGTAAAACTCGTGTGTTAAGTAAATATAGAATTTGTAGCACACCCCGCTCAACTCCTCATCATAACGAACCCTATTACCTTACACTCTACTTTGCCATTATGCACGCAAAACAACACACCATAAAAAAGCCCATTGTACGACCCAGCTCAGCTCATCAGCTTTGTTTTTATTATAGAACAACTTTCTTTGCAAACAAAAAATTACTGAACACAGGCAGCAGTGGTAACACGAAAAAGTTTAACGAATGTGATTCAACGAATAAGTAGAGAAGGTCTTAAAGCCAAACGAACGAGCGCAACTAATCGTGCCAAGAATACTGTGAAACTGTAAAATAACAGAAGCAGCATTCTGCCTTTCGCTACACTAACTCCCGGCCACAACAAACAGAAAGAACACAGAAGCTAAAAGAAATGGAGATAATGAAAAAAATCCATTTTGTTTGGGAAATTTTCTAGAAGAGTTGCAGAGTGACTATAGAGAAGAGTGAAAAAGAATGAGCCTCGAACAGAATTGTGACACCACCAACGAATTTTTACTACTCACCTACAAACGTGTGTAGGTACATAAGAAAAGTTACTTTTTCCGTCAACCAGCAACGACAAAGTAGGCAGTACAAAACATTTTCATATGAAAATAACAAAGTACGCCAGTCCTTAGCCCATGAAATGTCTCTGTCTCCAATCTCCTTCCTCTCCTTTTTCCTTTCCTTTTTCGTAATGTTTTCAGCTCTCCACCAATACTCTGAATTACAGCGAAACGAAGCAATTCGTTTGACAATACGATAAGAGTCAGAAATATGGAACTGCTGTGTTGTGTTATGAGAAAGAGGAAAAATTAATGGTGGCCTTGCTTATTGCTTTCTCTTTCCTAGAAAAAAATAAACCCTCAGTCAAGGCTCAAGGATTTGCTGCGTAGCCTTCCAAAGAAGTAATAGAAAAACGCTTACCAAATTATCTTGGGCTTACAAACCTTCTCCTATACCAAAATGCGAAAACTGAGATATCTAACATGAGCTTCGTATGTTTCAATTTCAGTAAACTAACTGGTAAAAATTATTTTTAAAATACCATTTTCAATGAATCAAAAGTTAATTGATCAAATTATGTTTCAACTTAACCTGCTTAAGCACATTTGTCATTGTTTGAAAAAACGTGTATATAAAAATTGGTTCAGTGGTTTCTAAAAAAATTTGACTACGGACGGATGGCCAGCCAGGATGGCAGGTTATACGTTGCTTATTGCGCCACATATAATAAAAAACACTTTTCCACTGTATAAAAATGTATTCATCGCCCACAAAAATACAAGCTCACACACGCGTTATTTATAGGGTAGAGCGTGGAAAGCAACTCATTCGTCTGACTTATACCACTGGTTATCATAACTTTAATAATGCACCACAAAAGCACTATACCAAGCCACTCAGTCATGCACAAAGAGAAAAGTGAGCACCACCAACTCCTTGACTGGTGCGCTTGAAGCAAGTATTACACAAGTCAGTGGTATTCCTTCATACATGGTATACCTAATCATCGTCATCATCATGATTGTCATTGTGTCACGTAAAGAAATTGTTTGCACGATGACCACCACAACATTTTGAACAATTCATGCATTTCTTCAATAAGGCCACAACAACTACACCGGACGACAGCCTGACGACTCTGCTTCTGTTTTTGTCGTTTATTCTCCAACTATCTCTCAAAGCCGACCTCTGGCAGCTCTGTAAGGACCGTCGTCTCTCTTGCCTCCATTAAATAATCAAACTGACATTAGACAGTACACATCGTATCGTATTATTATACTTTTTACCTCTTCATGCGGCAATATTAAAATTTTATTTCTTTCTCGCAACAGGGAGGAAGTCAGTGAGGGATAAATATGTTTTCATTCCTGGAAAGTTATTGCAACTCAAATCTTTCACAATTGTTGTTTTCTTTATTCGTATTTTGTAACACAATTCTCAGTTCTGGTTGTACATTTAGAGGCCACAGACTCAACTGCCACGCTAAATTCACTAGAGTACCATAGTATAAAACTATGACATTCTGAGAAGTGTTTACTCACACTGGGAAAATCCGTACCTCTAAAAGGTGTCCCCACTTTCTTTTTTGGCGAATGCGTGCAAGAATTGGTACGCAATATTTAGTTTATTTGGAGCACACCGAAATATAACAGCTGAGCTGATGAGCTACGTGCGTCCGTTTAATATAGATGAACTTTTTATGTAAACGTTTCCAGCGCACACTTCATTCTGAGTTTCTATTCTCGGAAAAATGTTTCCCCCTCTCTCGTGAAATGTCATGTCAATACGTTTTCTACATTACGGTGTGGCCTACTGTACCTTCAGATTGCTTCACGAACGGTTTAATAACCCATTGCATTTAACTCGCTCGAGTTGACTCAGTGAGTCGAGCTGAGTTTCCGTGCCGTATGAGCCCTCATAGAAAAGTAACCTTCAGAAACTGCGGGCTCTTCCGCCAGGTAAAATAGGTTTTAGTGCTATAATACATAATATAATGTGTACTTACTTTCTAACAAACTCCCACTCTTCCCCACCTTTTTAATTCCTTCTACGAGAACATTGTCGCTTTTCCATCGTTTCGTCTCTGGAAATTGGTTCTTTTTCCGTGTAAAAGAATACTTAATGCTCCGTAAAAATGAAGGCGTATACCTATATAATGTGTTTGTGTACGGCTGCTTATTTAAAATCTGCTAGTGCTACTACTAGCAAGGGACAGGCACGCACTTATGAAAAAGTGAAATGTGTCCAGCCGACCAAGCACATTGCAAAGTACACAATGTGTTTAGCTCTCTCTGAAAACCAACTTTCGCTGGACTTGCTGGCTTTTTGAGAAAAGCTTGGAAAATGTTTACACAAGAATCGGGTTGGGAAAATCCAACGTAGTTCACAGCTGTGCAGAAAGAAACGAAAATGAAACTTGAAGGTAGAAAGCTAAAAACGCTTGTGTCATCTTTTCCATTAGAGCAAGCTTGGTCCTCACATCACATCTGACTCATGCTGCTTGCTAGTAAGGTGCACTGATGTATTTTCCGTAAGTAGAGAAAGCAAAAACTGGATTTACCAAGGCTAGATTTAATCCTTTTGTAAATGTAATGCCAAACGAAATGGCAAAGGGATAGACTTTTTAAATTTAATTCCTCGCTCGCCGACTTGTCTACCGAAAAATAACATGATTTTAATTTAATTTTTCCCACTTTTGGTAATACATACTTTATTAAAGAAATCTGTCTTTGTACACAACGTCAATGGAAATAGCTTAAAGTTCATATGCACAAACTAGAAAGCTAGCCAAAAGTACTTTCTTGACAAGATCCAAATCCAAAAAGTGCTCACCAGAGGATAAGGACGAATCGCTAGCTACATTTTAGGAAATTCAACTCTTTTGTTTTATGGACGAAAAGTCCTTTTGTGCTTGAAAACTAGAATAAATACATGTCCGGAACAGCCGCTTTTGTTACTCTAATTCAATGCGACTGACTTCGATCAAATACTGCGATTGATTCTTTCAGTGCAATGTGTGCAGGAGTCTTGAGTTTAAGTAAAATTATACAATGGGCATGTAACGTCCGTTAAGTATCATGACATGGTAGTCCAGAGTACAGTGATTTTCATGCTTTCGTAAAAGCTAGGCTAAACTAAATGTTGCGTTACTCACTCGCTATATGTATAACAAGTCTTTGGAGAGAAATGCAAAGTAAAAAGGCACAATCAGACCATATTTTAAATCTGCAAAAGTGTACTTTTATCAGAACTCAGAAAGACGTGAAAGGTTGTAGTTACTGCAGTATCAGAGTTCGTTGGGTAGAAACATTACATTTCTAGGGGACAAGTACTTCCAATAAAACTCGACACGAACCAATTGATGAATACTTATAGAAGTAGTGTTGCATTGCATGAAGTAATTGTGGCTGCAGTAGGTACTGGTGCATTATGCTATTGTGTGAGTAGAGCAGTACCTTGAAAATTGGCTTTATCCTACAGTTCGCTCTTTTTTTTTTTACTCCCGATTTTCTTTGTTTTCTCTTTCCCTTTTCCCTATTTTATTCTCACTTTTTGACTTTTGACAAATTTCCTTTTCTCTCTTTTGTTGCTATTGTAGCCTTCCCATTATTAATACCGTTTCTCAATACAGCTTTGACCCTTTTTCTGTATTTTGGCTGAGTTGATTGTGACTTTGGGAAAAGTGAAGTAGACAGGAGCAGCTAACTGACGCTCTCTATATACGTTTACGTTACAATATTGAACAGTTCTATTTTTCTTTTGGCTCATTATTATTACTGTCGTGGCTATAGCGTAGGTTTGAGGCTTGTAGAGGAAGAAAAAAAAAGCTTTGACATATGGGAACCTTCTTGGCTACTCCCGCAATGCTTTTATTTCTCATTATTCCACCATCACCGATTATTACGACCATGAAACGTAATCCCATCAAACGGAGAGAAATGATACACCGACCGATGCATATACAATTCTGGTATAAGTTTGGATGGCTTAATTTTTTGTGAGCTCAGTTCTCTGAATGTCTGTATCTGTTTACAATCCGAGATTGTAGGCACGTCAAAACAAACAACAAAGTAAAGAAACTATAAAGTTGCTCTATTTCATTCATGATCCATCAAAGCAATACTCGTTCAGTCGTTCACTTACTCTTTTCTTTGGACCAGCATCTAAGGTTGTTTGCTTGTCGTGATATTTATTGTCGGTTTCAACCACAAAAATTGTAAGGAACGAGAGAAATCTGAACGAGCCAGCAGATGATAAATTTCACCTTAGCACATGGAACGTCTCTTTATCATCTTTTCTGCAGCATGGTATCATAAAGCTCCTTTTATCCTTTACATGACACCACCGCTATAAAATGTGATGGCGGCTTTAAAAAATATGTCGCAATGATGTCAACAATATATATCTACCTATTTTAAAAACCCTAATATTATCGTTTACAAACCAGGAATGAAAAGCCGTTATTGCACGTAAATTAAAAATAGAACTTTCACCAAAAATTACTTTCATTTTTTTTCAGAGGCGGACGGTGACTCTGTCTAACAAAAGTTACATAAGCGGTCTAATTCTAGTGTCGCCGCGCCGACTGTTTGTACAATCTATCCTCTGGCGAAAGGCTAAGCGCTGGTGGTTGGCACGCAGAGAAGACAAACAACCATTTCAAGGCGAATCCGTCAGTCGGAGTTAGCGTTTCCTATCCAAGTGATCTGTCATTTACGAAAGCCTTGGCACTTGGCACACCCAGCACTTCAGCAGGGCGAAGTCGGTGTTTTAAACAGACCAAAAGGGGAAAGTGCAATAATTGATTTTGTAATTTGTCGGATGGAAAAGAGCTCCAAAATCAGTCGAGTATAAGTATGAATACACATTTGTTTTCATCCATCGTTAAAATGTCTGCCTATTGCCTACCTCAGTCAATTTTTCAGTTCGGTATTTGTTCGATTTTGATTGAATGCCAGTCAGATGCATACATGAAAATGCAATACATTATACATTACAGAGAAAATGTTTGGCCTCTCTTTTATTTTTCGGTTACATTTTAGTACAGTAAATAAGAATGACAAATGAGGACAGACGAAATGGTAGAAAAATAAATGGAGGCTCCAATTTTTCTCCAGCAATTCCAAGCCACAAGGCATTACTTAATAATATATTGAGTACACATACCTACACCGTACTAGAAGCTTTTCGAATCAGCCTGTGAGTGAGAGACCTTGTAGTGGCAACAAAAAAGCTTTTTGGATCAGAGGTTGCGCCGAGGTCCAACCAGTCACAGTCAGGGGAAAGCAAAGGTAAATGAATGAAAGGAATATTATTGAGTGCTATGCCTTTTTTCAGGAAGAACAGGCACAGTGGCAACCATGCCACACTCGCATGAAAAAATTGGTTTTTTGATGGTGATCTACAGAATGTCAATTATTTTTCTAATCTAATATATCTTCGGCTAGTCGTTAGATCTGTGATGTATTATTGTTACACAATACATGTAGATATTTAGAAGAAT
>VYYJ01001697.1:0-27960 GCA_021029165.1 Cyphoderus albinus
GTAATAGTTTTAACTTCTAATCCTTTCCGGCCAAAATACCTGTTATATCGACGTGTAAAACTTGTTCAGTCAAACAATTCTCTCTGTTCTCATCAAGTGGGGGTGGGGATAAAGGTGTCCATGCATCTGGACGATAATCTGAATCCTGTGATCCACGAGAACTGCCCTGTTTATTTTGGTCCGGTGCTCGATGAATCAAAGCTGGATGTAATAGAGTTTCTGACTTATTCCTAGATCTTCGATGATGAACACTACTACTACTTTGTCTATAATTTTCATCTTGGTTTCCACTTCTACTTCTTCCAGTATGTTTATTTGAATGGGATGTGCGGCTCCTTCTCCTGCCACCAATCATACTCGAGCTTCCACCAGAATCCGATATGCGACCTCTGTCTCTGGGATTTCTATCGACTTCGTTGGAATATGATGGTGATCGACGCGTCTTAGAAGAATGACTTCTTGAATGTCTGTGGCGGCTTTTTAATGGAGTCCTATTATTGAATGGATTTTCACTCGTCCAATGACGGCCGCAGGAATCTCTTCCCCTTCTGGACTTCCCTCTCTTATTTACATGAGGTCGCTGCTTCGTCGATGGGGAATTTCTTGGACTAGCTGGAGTGGAAGAACGTGAATACATCTCCACGTCATTTTCATCCAAAATTTCACCATCCTCTGGGTCAGATATAGTCTCCTCCATCTAAAAATAGTTTGGATATGATATAAACATTTAAAAAAATAGAATTTGAGCATTTCCAGGCGAGAACACGCATTAAACGTTGGGGAATGTTTGTCTAACCAAACATCTAGCGATTAAAGTTAATAATGAATACGTATTCTTTGTTTTAACATTTGAATGCTTCAAGTCCTTAAATAAATGCTTTCGCGCTAAATGTGCTTATACCGCTGAAGAGATATAACTATATTAAACCACAGCACAGTGGTTTAACCACTGACAAAAATGGGCAAACTTATAAATCACGAACTTGAATTTCAAATTGAATGACTTACGTTTTACAACAATTGGATTGAATGGAAGCTCTCCTTTGAATAAATCTTGTAATTATTTGTCACGTCCAGTAGTTGAAACTACTTACTACCATCGTGAAAGTTGCCTTTCTAATTAAATTAAATACATTGCTTAAGTCAAGCCAAATGTAAATGTTTACGCTTACGCAAGTCAACGTAAATCTTTAATTTCATTTGACTGAACTTTGTAATTGATTTTTGATTGAATTTGAAGCAAAAAAAAGATAAAAAATATAATAAAGACTTCCTGTTTGCTGTTTAAATGACGACGGACGACGCTCCTAATGATTAATTAATAAAACTAAATTCCAGTCATAATACGGGAAGCACGCTTTGATCTTGATCAATCACTACACAATAATTCCAAAAGTCCGGAAATAGAGTGAGAAGTGAGAACGGAGTAGTAAAAAGTTAGTAAGAGATAAAGACGTTAAATACCAATTCTCCCCTTTTAGGTTTCGCTCTAATTAGCTATTAAGAACTATATCTAACTAATGGTCACAGTAATTACGAAACTATTACTACCACCACCACCTAAATAAAAATTCAATCACGACGAATGTTTTTCTCAACTCAGTCAGTCAGCCAAAAATGAGTTGTTTTTATAGTTCTAAAAAAAACCTTTGAGATTCGTACCGTGCTTCGTGCTTTTATGTTGTTGGTGTGGAAGTGATTCATTCATTGGATTGGATCGGATCGAGTCAAACAAAATTGAAAACATTCGCTTATTTCGCTCTCAGAGCCAGCAGGAGCCAGAGCCCTGCATTTAGCTCTACCTCACCCCTCACCTCACTTAAAACCTCACCGATTTGTAAACCTCAACCTCACCTCACCAGAAACCTCGCCGACTTTTAAAAACCTCCTAAAAAATTTCAAACCTCAGCCTCAGATCTCAAACCTCACTGGAAATTCCCAATCCTCAGACCTCAACCTCCCTCACCTGAGGTATACCTCATGAGGTGCAGGGCTTTGGCAGGAGCACATTCTTTCCTTCCTTCATTCGAGGTTATGTAATATGTAACCCTCATGATGAGGGCCTCATCCTCATACCTCACTAAAATGAGGCTCATAAAGTGCAATGGCTCTTGGCTCAGCTCACTAACGCAGCAGCACATTCACTTCCACAAGTACGAACAGGATACGGTATTCGAAAGAAACTCGAATGTCGAAAGCACCAACCATGAACCAACATCTGACTGCTATGCTATGCTGCTGCGGCTGCTGTACCTGTACTCTGACTGATCTTTAATTAAGCGCTCTGCTCGGCTTCTATGGTTCGGTTTGTTGAGGTAGTTTACTTCCTCTCTTCATAAAGAGTTGAATTGATTGAATATGAGACCCCGTTTGTATCACTTTACTCCTCTCTCTCACTTGTTCCGACAACTTCAGTTTCAAGAGCTAAACTTTTTCTTTCCCCAGGTGCAAGTCAAAGTCACATTTTATTCGTATTTCGGCAAGAATTTATTATTGTTCCTTCGCATTCGCTCGCATGCGTTTTAGGGTAAAAAGGACGATAAAGATGCGGTAGCTAATTAACCGACATATTACATTCACTTCACACTGTTCTTCCTCATTCCTCCGTTGTTCGCTCCCCTTTCCCTCCGCTGCGCTGGAATATTATATCTTTTACATCGTGATTTGGTTTAAATTCATTTGATTGAAGAGTTGATTGAAAGAAGGTAAGACGTTTAGTTTCACTGGGTTAAAATCAGTGATGAGTGAGCAAATATAAGAATATCGATTTGTTTTTGTTGAATTACGGTCTTAGTGATGTCCTGACCGCAGGATCGAATCCCTTTTAGGATTAGTAGCAGTGAATAAAAGCTTTGTTGATTAGTTGATTTCATATAAACCTAAACCTGTCATTTTGTAAATTTTGTGGTTTCTCTTTTGTATTTTAGTTGCTGTTTACGGATTTCACAGGCTCTCACTTATCAGGTAACATGGACTTGGAGGATGGAGAGCTTCCTTCTTCTCCTGAAAATGAAGATGAACGTGTCGCTCCGGCTCCGGGATTCAAAGCGCCCGTAAATTCAGAAGACTTTCCCGTGAGTAAATGGTTTCCTTTCAGCATTAGCTTTTTTCCTATTAGGTTAGTTTAGACATCAACTAATGAATTTATAATTTATAGGATATTCTAGATGACACCGATTACGTTATTCTTGATCGACCGAAGTCATCTTACACAGCGAGCGGGATGCCGCCGCAAGTGATGAATAATCGTGGTCCTCAATCAATAGCACAGAATCAGCCTCCTCCAAACCAAATGTCTTCTTCATCGTTGCCAGTGCCAGTACAAAACAATGATATGCTTTGTGGATTTCCTGAAGTAGCTGGTACCGGGAGCTCAAAGAAAAGTACTTACCATAATTTGGGAATATCGGACCTTGTCGATTCTTCCGATAAAGACAGCAGTTCTGATAATGACAGTGACAACGACGAGAAGTTTGGCAAGCGGTCAAGAATGATTCAGCCTAAGCCAAACTCAATGATGGGCTGGAGTGGGAGTAATCAAGGAAACCCTGCTTTCCAAGCGTCCGCATCAACTACTGCCTCAAGTTTTCCCCGTGATGAACTAAACATGTTCAATTTACACGCAGCTAAATTCCAGACAGAAAGAAAGCCGAATTTAATTTGGTCTAATGTCATCCAAGAAGAACAAATCTCAACCATTTTCGAAGGGGTTAATGTGGTGGAGCCTGGGGTAGACGGTAAAATAGAGGTGACTAGAGGACCGGAGACGTACACTTATCAACGAGCAGTTCGGCCACCCCGTGAGAGAAGAGATTCCGACAGCAGTGATATTTCGAGTGGAGGTTTAAGTGATAATACCCTACATTATTTACGAGATGGGATGAATGGCGATGAAATGATTGAAGAGCCTTCGGTTTCCGAACATGCCTTACCAAAATCGTTTACCGCTAAAAGTAGCAGCATAGCGGCCCACGCTCGAAAAACAACTAAGGTAAAGCAACACACCTAAATTATTTAAAAAGTCTTCAAGTCTACCTGACTGAATTTAATATTTATATTATGGATAACATTTGATTTGTAGAGAAAAAGGAACAAAAGATACAAGCAGAAATTAATAAGCAAAATGAAGGGTATGAAATGTCCGGACCTGGCTAAACCTGACTGAATTTAATATTTATATTATGGATAACATTTGATTTGTAGAGAAAAAGGAACAAAAGATACAAGCAGAAATTAATAAGCAAAATGAAGGGTATGAAATCTCCGGACTTGGCTAGTTACATGGCCAATAAATTGGACGAGTCTAAAGTCGAGTTACTTCGTACGTGTACATTGTACTTTATAAATTATGAAATCTTTTTTGTCTATTTTAATGACGTACGATTACAAATCGAATGGTTGAGTTTTATATTTTATTGTTTGTTACAGAGCGTGCGGTAGAAATTTTAGGGAAGGAGAGTTGCATTCATATCTTCTTGAAGACTTTGAAGATACAAAGACGTGGTGGCGTTTTGGTTAAGGTAACTTCCCATTGTAGACTAGATTTTCCAGTCATTTTTTTTTACTTGTCTTAACTCTTTGATTAATAATTTGGTTTCATCATTTTAAACAGAATCAAGAACGTCGCCGAACTGCTGGTGGAGTTTTTCTTTATCTCATTCGTGGAGATCGACGATTTCCCAAAAGTCAAATTGATCTCATTTTTGTAGATGAACGTCAATTTTTGGAGAAATACAAAAAGCAGAAAAAGGCTACGCGTCGCTTGCAGAAGAAATCTAAAATGGAGACTATGACAGCTGCCAGTGAGCTAGGTTTGTTTTGTTCTATTGTTTCTTTCTTGGATTTCGATTTTATTCTTGTTGTACATTTGAACATTTTATACAGCCAACAGACCCGAGGGCGAAGAATCAGACGTTGCATTGTTGGATGAAGATGGGACGGACACTGGACATTATGGAGATGATTCAACTCAAGAATCAAGTGTTCATGAGAGGGACACGATTGGTGAGGAGTTAGGTCACTTGGGAGAAATGCTCCATGATGGTTGAAGACAGTAAGAGAAAGACTTAATTATTTATGTTTGACTTTGATTGAGATGAGATAACATAATTAGAGAAGTTGCAGGCTGGTGATTATTATGAAATTGGTGCTCGCCTTAAATAATAATCTCGGAGTTGTTACATTGTATGTTTGTTGTTTTTAATTTTCAACACTTTACGATTCCGAAGTTGTTGGTTTATCGTAGAAATCGAAAAGTTTTCATAAAATACAGAATTCGAGTAGTAACTTAAAAAGTTATCTCGCCCACTGTTAACTAAATAAAAAATATTGTAACGAAAATCTCACTTCCCATTCATTACTAATGTATTTGTTCTTTTATTACAAAACTAAAAGATGAGTAATTTGTATTTGAAAAACAAAAAAATCTGACCTCACTGAAGGAATGTAGGAAGGAAATAATACATTGTTATTACTTGAAATACTTTCATGGACCAAATCAAAGAAATATTAATAAAAACTCAGTGTAATGGCTGAGAATAAGGAAAGGAGTAGTAGCAGGGGTAATCACATTTTTAGATTTCTCGCGAGAATCTCGCCATATTATACCCATTAGTTCTTTGCATTTAATTGGAACAAAACTCAGGTTCACCCATGCATAAATAAGTACACTACCATATAAGAAGTAAATACATACCTTTTATGTGTATGTATGTAATGCAGGTATATTGTTGATAATTAATACAAAATAAAAATACATTTTGCCTTTCGTTCAAGTTAAAATACGTCTAGTACGTTAAATTCTGGTCGAATTTTCACTAGCATGTTATTGAAGGCTATCTCTTGACTCATCAGAATGTATACTTTTTAAATTTCATTTCCATTTTCTTAACTAATTGAAAATAAATGCATTTAGCCATCAGAATTAACGTAATAATCTTTTGGTAACAAAAAATGCAGCAAATACATAAAATTGCAAATGATTGTACGATGGAAATATTCTACAGCACACTGATAAGGTAAATAAGGTACATTTTAAACTTTACACATTGAATACAAAGGACCAGAGACCACACGGAAAAGAGGCACAAGAAGATATATCAGTTCAGGAGCTTAAATTAATACATGAAACATTAATTCTCAAAATTGTTAAGATTAACTGCTAACACATAATGATATAGACCTAGCGTATGGCAAATTATTTTGGTCTTGTTTCTTCAAGGAGCACAACCGTACCGACTTCTACATAAAAATTGTTTCAAAAATGAATTAGTCACCATCACGTTTAAGATATTGGATTGAATTTGAAGTACCATTCATTAATCATTAATAAATTTCGCCTCCTCGCCGATTCGACCGATTAGCTTGGTATACGACGTGTAGTAATAAATCGTTATTGTTAATGTATGGATTGTTTCGTATTTGAAAATATTCACTTTTCCTTTTGTAAAATTCAAGTTAGTTACGTATCACATTCATATAACTTTAAATTACAATCTAACAGACATGGAGTTTGAAGATGATGCTCCTTCTTGTGGCGTCACCATTGTTATTCTTGGACTCCTTGATAAACTGGGTGGAACAGGTGGCGAGGCCCCGAAACTTGTGACACTTGATACTAGGCTTGCCACTGTTGAACCTGCTGCATGGTTATTATTACTTTTTGCCTACAACACACGGGAATCAATAAAGGTTTAGCTCTGGCACAGTTGTGAAGGCCAGATATTTTTAATTCAATGTCTTTTGTACCTTTCGCATAATTTTCCCAGATGTAATAAGAGGGCCGAAACCTTCCTGGTGGGCGAATGCATAACTGGACCGTAGTGATCTTCGACTTCTTCTGGCGGATGGAGTTCGAAATGCACGATCATGCGCTTGTCTTGTTCTGTGAAAAAGAGTTTACTACATGTAACAAACAGAATTGTGCATTTTCTAGAGTAGGGTACAATGAGCTAGTCTGGTAGACACTTACTTCACAGAAGACACGCGCTGCTTCAGCCTTACACGGTCAGATAAGGTAGGGTGAACATCATGGAAATAGAATCTCCAAGCCAAAACAGGGATGATGAGTATCATCACGGTGAGTACTAATGTAAACCAAAAACTGGCTTCTTGGAGAGCCTATCGAATAGTCAAGATATTTTATATATCATATAGTATTATTCAATTTCATTTGTATCATTATTTTTATGAGATAATTGAGAATTAGTTTTGTACCTTCGTTAGGGAGCCTAAATAACGTCCCCTAATGGCAAAGTTGTAGATGTAGTGAAGGATAAAGTAAAACAGGAGAGAGCCCCACACAGTTATATGATTAAATACAGTCCAGTATGACGTGTCTAGCGCAACCTGAATTTCAAAGACAAAGTGTTACAAAATTGGAATTGCATAATATAAATAGGTACTTATCTCTGAAATAATTCATATAAAATGGAGCACCTGGGCTGTAACAACTACGACTAGAATAGTAGACACAACGCTGCCAAAGAGCATATGGTCAGATAAGCCCTGCCCATCAGCAGATATCGCGTGATTGTAAGTTCCATACGGAACTATAAAAATCACACAGGAAGTGACAAATCCATGAAGAGCGGACTTGAGAAACTCCTTTTTATTGAACAGCAAATTTAGATGACCTGGAGCATACAGTTTGGGGTACCGTATGCTGTTTTCGTCGTTGCAATCTTGGTCAAACACTCCAATAGAAAGGACAGGCAATGAAGTGTAAAAAAGATTATACACAGAAATGAACATTGGGTCGAACACAGTCTGAAAACATGAAGGTTACAATTTGCAAGATTTTAATTTCCGGTTATCTCCTTAAATTCTGGCATAATTGAAATATTTTATTATTGTTTGTACATACCTGGGCACTAAATCCACAAAAGAAAGCGTACCAAAAATGCGTCAAAGTAAAAGCTGCGAGAAAAATGTATTTCATTAATAACTTTACAATAGTACCATTGTTAACAGAGAAAGGGGAATGCGGAAATGAACCGTTCATACCAAAATTCTTGTAGAAAAAATATCGTAAAAATTTCGCCATTCTGTAGTAGGACCATCGGCCATGGACCAACAACAATCGTTCCAAATAGCGAAATTGTGCTATGGAATAATCTGAAGCAAGAACTGCTTGTAAGCCCTCTTGACCGCTGATTCCAACTCCAATGTGTGCAGTTTTTATCATTGAAACATCATTAGCGCCGTCTCCAATGGCCAGAGTAACAGCTCTTTTATAATTCTTAACTAACTCCACCACGAGGGCTTTCTGTAGTGGGGTCACTCTGCAGCATATCACTGCTCGGCCTTGTGGGTCAGAATCAGAATAAAATAGAAAGGTTAGAGGAAGTGATTCATAAAAGTGGGTTATGCTTTCCTTGACATTAAGTCATACATTGAGAAGCCAACTCGAGGAAAAGTTGCTCCAATTGTGGATGCAGAGCATGGACTAATGAATGTCCATTCATCACAACCGCGTAGCCAGCATTGCCTTCCGTTTCATCTCCCGGATGATAACCTTCAGAGTCCGTAAATGTCACCATGTTCACATCACCTGGCCTCTGGTTGTCCACAGAGGCACAAGAACCTTTCTGTAATGCATCCAGATACTTGAGTAACTGCGTTTTTACATCCTCAAAGGAAGAGGAATCCACTATAAAAATGTCATTTAAGTCATCCGTCAGGAGTTGGCACGAATATCCTATGTTTATCGCAGTTTCTACAAAAGTGAACAAGGCGAAAAAGTTGTTTACTTCCGAACAGTTCGTTAAGGGGAAAGTGAGATCCTGAGAAAAGTTTCTTAAAATTGTCGTACCTTGCTTATCCCCGGTTAAAACCCAAACTTTGATGCCTGCCAAAACGAGATTCGCTATCGTAGCGGGAACGCCATCCTGCAGTTTGTCTTCAATTGCAGTAGCTCCCAACAAAGTCATATCCCTCTCGATTTCTTCATAGATTGCATCAAGCTTCTCGTCCCTGTTACTTAAAGAACATGCAGCTTCGTGGTGCCGGGATTTCCAGTCTTCAAAATATTCAGCAGTTAAATCTTTTGCAGCGAGCACTAACGTCCTCAGTCCTTCTCCAGCATATTTCTGTTACAAGTGTTACAATATACAATGTTCATTTTGTACAACTGGGCATTTAAAGTTGCCTGTTCACTTATTCGTTGTGCAATTTTGGGTCACTCTCCTTACGTACATTTAAATGCTCCTGCGTCTTTGTTTTCAAATCTTCACATGCAGGTTTTAACCGCTCAAAAACAATGGAGTCCGCCCACTTTACATAGAAGCATAATTTGTCCCTCCCGCTGAACAACGACGGACATTCGTTTCCTCACATTGTTGAAATCAAGTATACAGAGCAAGTCGTAAACTTCTTCCTTTCCCATTACTGTAATTGTTATACTGTCAGGGCTTCTTTCTTTGAACACAAATTCAAAGTTTCGGGCAGCGGAAACTAGGGCGTTTTCATCAGGTGATTGCGCCTGATATTCCAGTTTGCCTAAAATAATGCATCAAGAACATTTAGCAAGAATGGAAAACGGGCTACTAAAAAAATGTATTCGTGCTTTCACCCTCCATTGTAATGCTGTCTTTCTA
Source organism: Cyphoderus albinus (assembly GCA_021029165.1). Classification (NCBI taxonomy): domain Eukaryota; kingdom Metazoa; phylum Arthropoda; class Collembola; order Entomobryomorpha; family Paronellidae; genus Cyphoderus; species Cyphoderus albinus. The sequence continues at coordinate 9,597 of VYYJ01001697.1, forward strand.
AGAAATTTATGGTGACACCATAAATGGTGAAAGTGTGTAAAAAAAAATTGCACATAAAAAGTGTGTACCCGTTCTATCCTCGGAGATAACGGTATGGCAAAGAGCCAAATGACGAAAAAATAGATGGACATCAGGATCCCGGCTTTTCACAGCATCATACAGCGTGTGATCGTAGAAACGAAACTTGGGCTCGTAGTGTGGATTCCCTGAAAAGTCTACTGGGGGCAGCGTCTGGAAACATTTTTACAAACCAATTTTATTATAATATTCATGTACATAGGGAATTAAACTAATGGTAATAGTAAGTTCTCTTAGTAGACTAGTAAAATAAGCATCTCAGCCTTTACTTCTACACAAAAATAGTTAACAATTTGTTATAAATATACATACTTGGGTATGTCTGCTTTCTTTTTCATGCTTTTACGTACGATTCTATTTTTTAATATCTACGAGCTTAGGTTGGCACCTAAGCCCTTGATCACGTCACACAACTCACACTACATAGATTATATTGTTATATCGTTACTGGTTAAAATTTACCAATTGATAAATAGTTTTATGGATCAACATTATTTCACCGAGTCATCATACATGCGATTTAGCATGCAGTGTAATGTCAACAGAAGTAGACGATGGATGTTGCAAAAGTTGCGACGCCTCAGGACTTTTGGCCCGATCTAACCCACACAACAACGAATGTGAATGTTTCCTCTGACTCACCGATTTCGTTGATGAAGAATAAAGCAATTCATCATTTTCATTCTCCTCCGTCTTCTCAATCATCATGCGTAAGAAAGAAGAAATAAAAAGATACATTTAACAAAAATAAATCAAAAATCGTTAAAAATGAATGAAGTAAAAATCAAGAAAATGTTAAATAAAAATTCCCAAACAAATAAAATAAATCCAACAAAATTTAACTAGGAAAGTAACTTGATTAACAAAGTCAAAACTTAACTTTTATCCCCAAAAAGTACAAACTTACATTACTTTGTTAACAGACCAAACAAACAGTGAGTGAGGTTATGCCAATTCATCTTGTAGCTGCTCAAATCATTAAATGCCAATATAATTGGCTAAGAAAAAATAACAATGTACACAGTTGAAGTAAATAAAGTTAAATGTAAGTCAACATACCAAACCTTGCTAATATGCCACATTAATAAACAACCACACCAAGTTATATAGGTATTTACAACATTGAATGCGCTTAAACATTTAAGAAAAACCCCGAAGATGAAAACGTCACATATTTACATGCAGTGATTTTGCCCGAAAGGTAAGAAATGTCATTAAGATATGAAACATTTACCTCCACGTTTTCTATAGCCTCTCCTGTTCTCGGATCAATTACTTCACCGTAGCTTTTTCCAGCGATAGAACACTTGTTGAAGGTCATAATATTCTTTAATAAAAAAGAATAATAAAAGTGAGAATGAAGCTTCGCACTCGAATTTGGGAGGAAAATTAATTGTTTGAGAGAAAGTGTTTTTAAAGGTGAGATTCATAAAACAGTGAAATAATTAATAATTAAATCACATGGGCACCTGTGTCAGAGTTCCTGTTTTGTCGGAAAAAATGTATTCGATTTGACCAAGCTCTTCATTCAAAGTGGTAGTGCGAGCTTTTGCAGGAGTATTGGATGCTTCGTGGTACATCTGAAAAGCACAAGACAAGCAATAAGATGTAGATAAAAGTGGGATATGAATAGAAAGGAGGTGAGAACGTGTGAAAACATGTACATATATAAAAGAGACGACACTTAAAGTAACTAATGATGCATTGGGAATATGCAGTGACTTCGGGAATTTAAAAGTAAACATGAGGCCAATCTTTTTAAATTCAAAATACTTACCTTTTGGTCCCAATTGATAAGAAAACTTTGGAGGAGTCGGATCACTTCTACACTGACGTATAGAGAAATGGGCACGACAGTGTTTAGAATGATGGCGTAGGAGAAGAAAACAAGGAGGGAGATTATCACAGCTCCTTCAATCGGTTCTTTCTTGGGCACTAGAACAAAGAAAACAATTACATACAACAAATGTGGAATTGGGTCCTACGATAGCCATAAGCAAGCAAAAATGACCTACCTAGTTCATCCCAAGGAAGGAAATGTATAAAATACTGCCCGATCATAATCTCCCAAACGCCACAGGCAATCGTACAAAAAAGGCACATGGAGAGAAGGAAAAACACAATCTAGGGAAACAAACCAATTTCTTACACATAAATTCCATTCCTATCATTCTTATTGTCGGCATTTGTTTTGTTATTCATACCCCAAGAATGATAAAGTTAAGCAAACGGTCGATACTTGTTCTTTTAAATTTTGTCTTCCCAGAGTTTTGCATGAGTTTTGTGTCACGACCTGTAGTACAATGACAAAATGAACGAGTCGAAAAAGTTAAATACACATTGATAATTGATACCTGAAAAAGTGCAGAGTACGACATGCAAATGAAAATAAGTCTTATATCGTTACCTGCAAACAGCACAACTCCATAACACCACTGCGTATTCCTCAAAATACATCCTCTCAGAAGAATTCTGTCGTTATCCAGAGGATATCTGCCCGAGAGATAAATAGTGAAAGTAAAGTGAAAGTAGAAGTGAAAGTAGAAATTATAAGAAAGCAAAAAAAAATGAACGGAACACTCACCGCTTCCCATTCCATTCCAAATATCCCTCAAATTTATTCAGGTGGTTATTTGGTGGTTCGCATACAATAACTCCGTTGAAAGAGCCTAATTTATTGGGATCTTGCCCCATTTCCGCAGTTTCCAAAAGACATTGTCGGCACTTTAGGTTAGTTTCGCTATTAAAGATTATAAAAGACAAATTCTCGTTCACGAAAATATTTCCCCGATAACAGAACGCAATAGCAGTCAAAGCAGTTTGGCCTTTCTTTTTTCTTACCCGTCCAGCTCAGCAGTTTCAATGTAACAAAGGCCATTAGGTTCGGAAGTTGACAGCAACAATACGTCAGCTGCAACAAATTGGTCATTTTCCATGCGAATTACATCCCCTACTTGTACCTATGCACAATAAAAAACAAATGATCAGAAACATGCTGAATTTCTTCAAACACTGCTTTCGAATATAGTAGAAATAGATGGATGCGAGAAAATTTACCTTGTACCAACGTTCTTCTTTAAGAACCCAGTTATTTCTGTGATTTCTTAGCACCATGGAACGTCTATTATTGACCTGAGAATCACTAACATGTCTTTGCTGGAAGTTGCGTAAAAAGAAAAGTTATTTATGACAAGCAAATGCAGATGCTTCAAAAATGTCACATTATGATATCGTTTCTTACGTAGTCATCGTAGGCGTCTTTGACTGCAGTTAGGGCTAGCACTAACATCAAAGGCACCGCCTGGATAAAACATTATTATTATGAAGATGTCTTATGTCAAAAGAAATAATGTCAATGATTGAGGTTGCCGGTGAAAGCAATGAAAGAAACTATCGATTTAAATTAAGCAGTGAAAGTGAAAGCCAGTAACTAGATATGCAAATTTAACCCAAGATATGCATTTTTTGCAGTGATTTTGTCCGCTGAAGATAAAAATAATGAAATGCATAGATTACTTACCGTTGTATATGGAGTAAGCGAAGAAATCACAGGTATCATCTGAATAAATTTTTCAAAAAAGTAATGCAAATCTGTAAGCCATCACAATTAAGTTTCCCTATTGTTAGAAGCACATTATAAGAAAAATCTCTTTACCTGAAGCACCAGTAGACATAAAAAATAGAAATTTGCCAAACGTTGAAACTGTTCGAATAAGTTGAGAGGAAGAAAGGTAAACCACAGTATATTTGGACGTTTTAATGTAATTATTCTGGAAAAACGGGAGACGAGTTGCATAAGCAGTCATAAAAACGGCCCACGGTTATCAAATATTTATAAAGTAATTTTGCGTCCAACTTACAGCATATAAAAAATTAGCGTTGAACGGTGGGTCATTGGCTCGAATTCTCCTCTCCGTTTCTAGAAGGATTATTTAGAAAATGTGTTTTTAAACTTACGTCCATTAAAATATCCTAATTACAATACCATTCACGAGAATGTAAAAAGTTAAGTAATTAGATTTTAGGGCAATGCAATGTGTGTGTAACAAAAATCAATCATATCGATTTTATACATATTTAATTTGTCAGGCCTACCTCCATCTTTATGATCTGCATAGGTACGGTTAAAGCCAAAAACACTTTCAAGCACACCCCAAGACACTTTAGAAATGAAGCCAAAAATGCTAACAAGACACAATGGTAGGAAAGGAGTGACACGCTCGTGAAAGGATCCAACACTGCTACTATTTACATTGTAGTCTGTAGCTGAAACTGAGGAGCCAGTGACATCTGCCACATTGCTCCCACCAGCCGCTGGTTCAGATTCAATGGCCGGCCCCTGAGAATAATTTCCTTGATGGTGCTTGCTAACGGCTTCTCGACAGCAAGAAGAAGGAAAGCAACAGCAACAACAATAACAAAACCGTCGGCAGGAGCATCTACCCCGCTCTGCTATATCCGTGTCATCAATAATTTCCGGATCGCCGTCACTTGCTGGGTCCGACGAAGAATTCTCATCGGCGGAAATACTACTGAGGCCCCCTCCGCTGCCAGCGTGATGGCGGTGATGGTGTTTTTCTCCTGGAAGTGGACTAATCGTAATCTGTGGATTATCCTTCGAACTATACATTAAGGAAGACCCCTGGTGACTCTTTGAACTACTTGCAACATCAATAGAGGAAGAGGAGCACGGTTCACCAGCGGCTATTCTGGAAGATGCTGGTGGTGCCGACGTGGCATGCCTGCCACTAAACCGTTTAAACTGAACCGTCTTTTTCGGTTGACTACTGGAGGTCGTACACCTTCCACCTGCTTCTTCTACACCACTTCCCCCGACAATATTAACCTTCCCCTCCTCGGTCTCCTCTGCACTATCCATGATGTTTGGAGCAGTGCGTCCTCTCCCACAACTATTTTCCTCTTGAGATCGGATAATTTCTTCTAGCGTGGTCACTTTCGTCGTTAATTTCACGACACGGTCACCAGCGCCAATGCTACTTGCACAGCCACTTCCAGCGGCTGTACTTGGAGCTGGAGACAGACCCCTGCTACTGGAGCCACCTCTTTGATATCGGTTACCACCTCCATAATTATAACTGGTTAACAGTCTACTATCTAACAAACGCACGTGTTCATCAACACCACTGCTGTAATCATTTTCATCTCCCGAAGAACTTATCACGCCCACAGTGGGGTTTGAATAAATTTTTCGGTGCCTCTGTGCCCTTCTAGCCGACGAAGGTGACTGATAATGATGTGGCTGATACTGATGATAAAGAAAGCTTGTGGTTTCTTTAGAGGTGCCATCTCCAGCCCTATAATTATTCCCTTTTCGAACCACCAATTTTGCTTTCACTCTCGATGCTGGTCTCGAGGAACCAGGAAGAGTGGTAAAAGCAGGAGCTGCAGCAGAAGTACTACTGGCAGAAGTGAATGCTCCACTGGAAGAAGTATTTCCAATAATAAGGTTGTTGCTACCATCACCACCAGAACCGTCTCCAACAACACTGCACGCTGCTACATGGTTCTCGTGCTGCAGTAAACTTGGCTTATTTCGTCGGCCCGATGAGGGAAATACTCGATAGACTGGTTCGTCGTTCTTCCCCGACGAACTCATAATTCCTCTCTTCCTTTTCTTTTCCTCGTTCCTCTACTTGGACTAGGTAATACTATAAAAACACCACCACAGTGGTAGTTGAACTAAAAAAATTCACTTGAACAAAAAACTGCATTTTCCCTTTCGTCACACTATGGTCATTTAATAAATACGTGACATGCATGCGGCTAATATCATTAATAGTAAAGTGCACTTGTACATGGCGTAATCGTAATAACGGTAATGGAGAAAGCTCCTTCTCCTTAACTGTCTTTCCCCGATACACAATCTTCTCTTCATTTTTCCCATTTGCATTTTTACTTCTTTCCTGTCATTTCCCCTGATAATAGGTCACCTTTTTCATTCAGCGAGAACATTCTCCAACTATTGTAGCACACATCAAGTGAGCTTTTCTGTGTTGTCAACGTTGAAAGCATCGACTGAAGAGGGACAATAAATACATATAACATGCGAACTTGTCATTGTAGATTTCATCTGTCCTTCTGCCTTATTGACAACTTCAATTTTGTGTCTCCTTTGTCGCTTCATGTCAACGAGAAAATTTACAAGAAGTGTCACACTGGATTTTGCGAGAGAAGAAATTATTTGATATTTTCCAAATGATTCTCTTGGGTGGTGCGTGTCAATTTACATTCTTCTGTCCCGTTGTCATTACTGCTGAAATTGATGGCCACGTAAGGAGCAATAATAATTGGAAAGAACATACTAAAGAGGGACCTCCTTCCGATCGTACCTATTCGTTGATTGAAGTTTCTTTTAGAAAAATCGAAATTATTAAAGGCGAACGAAGTGCTGTAGAAAAGTGCGTCATTGTCCTGCCTACAGAGCTTGTATTCCGTCCACTTCAAACACGGCAAGGTGAAAAGGGGGAAAAGAATTAATTTAGCTTCGAGTGTGTCAAAATTACAAGTCAAACACATACCAAAAGGCAGCGAGGTAACCTACAATTTAAAATTTATCTGCAAGTAAAATCTGACGGTTAGTCCATTTCATCGGTTTCATTAATAATACTGCCTTCGTTTCTGTATTGTATTGTCTTGATGGTATTACTTCGTACATACAGTGTAGAGTGGCGAAGCTGCTATTAGCTCGCCATGATGAACAACGGTGATGATAAGGAAAGACATTAAAGCATATATTCACAAAGAAACCACGCTTGCAGCTATCATGACATGCCTCCTTTCAATTTCTTCGACAAGAAATAAGCACAGGAGAAGGAACTGTCAAGAAATCTAAAGCAGAAAACTTTTCCGTTCCTTTACTTTCTTTTTCATCGTGATCGTGACGTTGTGTCCCTCAGAAAGAAAGAAAAAAGAAAAGCCGCTGCAGAAAGCATAAGAAAAGTAGTACGTGGTTTGCATGTATAGTTAATGTCATTATGTGCAAATGAAAGAAGGAGGATTTTTCTTTCCCTCTGCTATTCTTCTGAGAAGCAAAACATTTACTTTGGTATTCAAGTGCGTTGATGCCTTTCTTTCACTTTTATTGTTGTGCTGTTAAGTTGTTGACTGCTTCTACTCTGGAGGGAAATTATAGCATTGAGTCGAGCTAGGAAATATAATTTAGATAATACAATAAGGAATAGTATAAAAAGGAAGCTTTTTCCGGGAGGAGCACAGCTACATCATCAACCGACCACTATTCGCTATTCGCTTTTCATTAAATGTCGAGAATAGGAAACAGGCGTAAACTGTTTGCTGTGGGTATACACATTTTATATTAGTCTTATTTACTTGCACGCGCGCGAGGTTAAATTGCAGACTGATAGCAGCAGTTTACATTTACTGTCCCTAGTGGTTATAGAAGAGTCCGCAAGGTAAAGAAAATTGTGCAGTAGCACTCTGTTTCCCCTTACAACACAATAGAATAAAGCGCAGTTATGTGCGGCCTACTTTTCAATATAATAGCCAATAACTTCTGGAACGAACACCGGGATGGTGGTAATGGCAATAATAGGTTTAGTGTCAAATGAAGCAGAAACTTCGTAGTCACAAACATTCAAACATCATCGACGTAATGTCATGTCGATTGGAAATATTATGGATTTCCTTGATTGCCACTCTCTCTCTCTCTCTCTCTCTCTCTATGCCCCACTTTCCTTTCTAGTGTGACTGTGTACCTCTCACTTCCTTTCTCTCGTGTTGATAGGGATATCAAAAACAGAGTTGTAGTAATTATTGCATTCGAATTCCATGGAAAATGTACGTGTAGTATGAGGGAGCCAGTGTCACTCGAACTCAGCTAAGTCCAAGTATATAAAGTTTTTGGAATATTGTATATAGGTAATCATGTGACCCTAAACCATATATACAAATAGAAGGCCTTCATGGTTTTCATTTCATTTCACAAACACGTAAACAACAACACACAAAGAGCATGTCAGCAACACACTATCCATATCAGATTCATGCAATTTCAAGTCATTTCCATGTAGTCATTTATTTCAGTCGCATAGCGTGGGACTAAGAAAATTATACATGCATGACGTGAGTGGCTAGTACCTAGTGGCTAGAGTTCCTCTAGATTACCTAGATAATTTTCAGGTTCTAGACGAACTGGAAGAATGAAGAAAACATTTTCTCTTCTTCTTTGCACCTTTACAGTTCAACAACACTATAAAAATAGAAAATCCCTCTCACTCTCACTGTGTGCCTGGCTGAAATTTCAAGATTGCTCCGGTCACTTAATAAAATATGTCGTTCCAGCAAATTGCGACAATAACAAAATAACGAGACAAAATTTACATGCACGTTGCTTATTACTTTCATTTTCACATGCACATGTGTGCCACTTCCTGCTTTGTTTATCACCGCCACACACTTACAAACACAATCCATGCAAAAACAATCATAACAATTTACTGGCAAAGTGACAAAGAAAAATTGAGGGAGCTGGCGAGTAGGGAGATCCGTTTCATCCTTTTCACTTGCATATTTTTTTACAGTAAAGATGATAGTCGAAAAAAGGTTTTCATAAATAACGATTCACCTGTCTGACGTGTACACAGGCATTCATATGTTTGTAATCGAGCCTCAACCGCCATCATATTGCACGACGTGAACACACACACACACACAAGAAAACGACCAGCACGGCGAACCACTAATCCGTTAATGATGGCATGCTCTGAGTATCAATTCGTATCATCATGAGCGGCAACAGACACGACGTGTGATTTTTCTCGTGTACGGGATGTGATGAGAAGGAAAGGTAAAAAATATCCATGCAAGTGACGCTGTCTTTATGGAGGTGATCATCTCATTTCCTGCATGGATTTGAGTACATGTGTACTCACTCTCTCAACAACTTATAATATGCACCAGTGGACTGCTCAACCTTGTACTTCTCTCTTTCTCGGAGTGGAATACAGTGTCGTATGTCATGCCATTACCAAATGGCAAAGCAAGCAGCAATTTCGGCAAAGCAAAATGGCATACTATAATGGAATTGGAGTGGGAGTTCTTTATATAAAAGAAAAACGTGCCAACTGCCAGCAAATATTATTACTAACATGGAGATGAATTCGAAGTGAAGCATTGTGTTCTGACAATTCTGTAGGCATTTTGGATATACGAAAACTATCATGAAAAGCACACAGAGACACATAAAAAAGCATGCCTACACATTTAGACTAATTTCTTTCAAAATGGTCTTAACACGATGTATGTATTTACGCTACGCTTTTCTCACCAACTAATGCTAGATTCCGTGAAAGGAAGAGTCATAGCTCTAGCTCATGGAAGTGAATTTAGTGAATGTTTGTTTCCCAGCGGCGAAACATAAGTATGCCAGTGAGAGGGAAATGCCAACATTACACACTACACATATTAGTTGGAGCATTACACTTCTTTACATTTCTCAAACACAGATTCGCCCTAAAATGTAGAAAATGTTAAGGATTCTCAGTCAAGTCAACAGAGCAGAATGAAAGAAAAGTTCAGAAAAGTTCTCTTCTTTTTCGTAATCAAGTGAGCAAAAGTAGCAGAGAAAATCAACTCACTCACTTAGCTCACTTTTCATATCCTCGCCCTTTTACTACTACCACAACAGCGGAATGAAGCACGAGTCGCACAAAGTTCCATATGAGTAAAGTAACGTTCGGTAATTGTGTGTCAAGCTGCTACGCTCCTTAGTCTGGTTGGAGCACGCTTGACTCACGCTGTGCGCTCTTCTCTCATAAAATCGATATTCTTTAGTTTTATAGCAGATGCATACATCTGCGTTAGGGAAAATTGGGGAAAGTGGAATTCGCTCAACTAAGTACTAGGAAACCGTACTCGAAATGTTTGCAAAAACCATGTCTGCCGAGAGGTAGCCCTCAGTGCAGGAATAAAACTGGCATGCAAGTAACCAAGCATTAATATAAATTGGATAAATGATTTTAATGTATGTACATAAAACAGTAGTTATGTTGCATACCCCTGCTTTTTACTACTAAATCTGACACAAGCAAACGCATGAAAGAAGAGAACACCCTGGTGCTATGATTTGCTTTTTGGCTCTTGTTGTAGTAATATTTTGTAATAATAAACGGGGAATTAGATGTTCGTTTTGATACCAAGACCAACTAGTTTCCTTGAATTTTATTACAAATATCATTATCATATCATCGCTTGGCGCATGGGTATTTATCTACGCATCACTTTGACATTACTCAGGCAGAAGAAGCGAAGCGAGCAAAGTATGTCTTGTTAATACATACATTTTATGCAACCTATTAATCATAGAACCCCAGTATTTAAAATTGATGTACGTTTTAGAAAGATGTATGCAGAAACCGTTTTTGTAACCTTTCCGTGAAAAAGCACTTGCTCTTTTATGTTTACTTCCATTTTAGTTGTGGCCAAGAGTATTCTAGATACTACAGAATAGATTAAATGAGATCCTAGGAAAAGTTATAAAGAACGAAAGTTCGAGAGAAATGACCTTTTATCGAGATGAAGTAGTGTCTACACTTTTCTCATATACTAACGCACAATAGCTGCTGCTACTAAAGTCGACAATTCGATGTATTGACCTCTACTTCTACTTTCTTTTCGTTTCTGCAGTATTATGTACTAAATGCGGCGCGACAGTCCATAGTAAACCAAAGATCAATTTTGCTTTCGCAGATTTTCTTACGTTCTTTTTCGGAAAAGCTGAGGATTTTTTTCTATAAACACACCTATTCTCAGGAACCATGTACATATACCAGAAAGATTCCTTTGAAGAAATCGTGCATAAGAAATTTAGATTTGTGAGCTGCCACATAATTTACTTCGGTTCACAAGTGAAAACAACTACGGTTTCTGATCAGCTTCAGTCAGTCGTTTGCTAAGCGTACACTGGCACTAGTATAATAAATCATACACAGGTTGAAGTTAAATGCTGGAGGCAAACCTGAAAATGTGATTTTATAAGAGTATAGGAAAGTGTGAATTGGAAGGCGTATTATATGGTTAAGCAACATTTTTCATCGCAATCAGTTTCAAATAACAATTAACATATATATATGTTTTATAACAAAATTTCCTATTTTTAAAAAAGCCCACAGACCAAACTATCAATCAGATAATAATTTGAACGTATCATTTCCGCTTTGACATGCAAACTAACAAGAATGGAATACATGGACGTATGTCTATGTATAAAGTTGGGAGAGCACTGCTCTCATGTCAGAGCAGCAAGAACCCGCGTGAGTACTGATGGCAAATAGAAAAGGCACTACCGACGGAATGCACGAGTAGAGAAATAAAGGGCAAATGGCCAAACTAAACGATCCATTAAATATTCTCATTATTAATATGGAGGAATGGAGCTCTCCTTCCCTTCCCATAAATTGAAACCAGCTGCTGTGCTTTGACTTGCCTGATTTCTTAACAGCGGAGAGAACAAACACACCTTTCAATGTTGTTCCAACGAGCTGACAACCAAAGGAAAACCGAAGCCATAATAATTACTGCACTATTATTCTGCTTATGCTTCGTTGTTTACTTTAGGAGCTTGCAGCTATAAACGAAATGAATTATTGCAAGCTTATTTTTTGTGCGCTTTGTGAGCGGGTAATCTAGATCCTTCGCTGAACCAAAAATATCTTCGAACTGTAGATTAAAATGATAAGGTATAGGACCATTGTGGTATAAAAACGTCGTGAAATTTAGACATGGAAAGTTGAATGACAAGATAAAATACACACCAGTATAAGAAAAATGGCACAATTCAGATCCATGTGGGAGTGAAAGTTATTGTCCTGGTCTCGATTTGTCGCCAAATGGTAGTGTAAATTAGGATTTTTATTAACGGATAAATTGGTACAAATGTTGGAATTTTAAACATTAAAGCGGGACACGTAGGTTTTAAGTGAGCCAATGAAAACATTGACTGTCTTTAGTCTTTATTTACTTAAAAGATTTAGACTTTATTCTATTTATGTTAAAGTGTACTATGCTTAGTGAGCGTATAGTCACTGTACCCAAGCATGTTTCGCCTAAAATATGATTGATTTAGAGTGAAAAATGAAATCCAAACATACATACAGGATGCTACAGTATATAAAAACATCTCCTTAAATTGAAAGGATAGTAACGCACGCTATGTTAAATAAAAAGTACCTGCAAATTGCAGAATCGGAAGGAACTAAAAATAAAACAATGGTTTTGGCTCTAAAAGACGCCACAGTGGAAAGAAACAACGCCCAACTTGGAAAACATTTACACGTAGCACATCTTTCGGGTACGGGAGAAAGCAGTCGCTGGAGAGAAAGCAAAACTAGAAGTGAAAGTTACAGAAGGTAGCTGGTGCTAGGTGTGGTGAGTTTTGTAGCCATTCCCGAAAGTAACAATTTTCCCAGTAGAGGGACCTAGAATGGTTCTTCGTCAGGGAAAGTCTTCCAGCTTTCCTATCATTTTCCCCAAAAGACTAAACGCTGGAGTTTTTATTTTACCCCTTATGGAAGCCGACGAAATAAATTTCCGAGCTCATAATGCCCCGATTTACACATTGCATTGCCCAAATACTGCTACATTATATGGTAAAATTGTGAAATTTGAAACTTACCCATGGTTCGATCATCCCCTTTAGGATAAAATTTGACCATGTTTGTAACAAGTTGGTAGGCGGTGTGCCGTGCTTCGAGCACAGACACCCGCCGCTTCTAATAGTCCCCTTTTAGCAGGAATACCAGGAACTGTTCCAGAAATGTGGCCAACTTTTCTCAAGTGTGGATGATAATGATTGTGTAAACCTATACAATAATGGTGGTGTTGCTGCCGGTATTGATGATTATTGCTGATCACACTATCACTGGAATCATACGAGCAACAAAGTTTCACAAAAAAAATCTGACATTCAAGCCCTATTTCTGCTTCTCGTTTACTTCGTGATTTCGTGTTGACAACTTCCATTAGATAAAAAGGTTCAGTACGAAAGCACAGGAAAATATGGTTTTAGTTAGGAGGACATTGATACAATTTTAGCGATGTTGTAGTAATTGGCAGGCTGACGGAAATTTTATTTACCACTTCCTTCCTGTCAATCTCCTGTTTCCAATTCAGCCTAACCAACTCTACTTCGTTTAGTTTTAGGCACTGGAATGCTTTTGCTTTCCTACACTAATTTAGGTATAAAGGTTCTTGGTGCTTGCTGTCGTTATAGTAGGTTGTTGTTAATTAGGCGATTGATTGACAAATGTTTCGTCGGCTAACACCATTGTTTTGATATTAATGATCGTTCCAGCAATGATTCATTTTAAAATCTGGATCGGCATCCGTCATCAAATCGATAAAATTTCAAGTTGTTTCGTTAGCAGGTACTTAGTTTGCTGTAGAATGGAAGAAGGAATGACTGTCGATGAGTTTTCCTCAAATAAAGGATTTTGCCCGTCAGACCCGCTCCACTCCGCTGCGATGATCGTTGAAGCATGTTACCAAAGTTTTATGGGAGACAGTTTCCTTTTGCTCTTTCAGCTGCAAACAAAATAAGAGTTTATATTCATAAGTATCGTCATTGTTGAACTGTTCACTTGCTTCTCCACTGGAGAATATGAATCAGAATAATATTGTATGTTCAAAGATGAAAAATGAGACGGGTTGAGTAAGTGCACATGACACTACATTTACACCAGACGGCGAAGTGCAACTCGTAACATCAATTAGGTTAAACATCCGGTGGTTGCCGTTTATATAATTTTTCGTTTGTATGCAACGATGACACAAATATTACAAACGTAGTCTGAATCTGGTATATCTATCTTATCTTAATGACTCGTTCGAATTAAGAATGACTCACGATTTTCTGAATACCTGGACATGTGACGTGTACGTGTGAATATTTTGCGAATCCATTAAAACACCCTGCTTTTTCGGGATGAATATAATTGTGAAGATGTCCTGTCTCTTTACTTATGCTTCACTTAAACTATTATTTTTACCTGCTTTCCGTAATGTATAGACTGACATTCAAAACTTTACGTCACCTTCCGTTCAATGTGTAGAACCTACCAAATCAATTTGGCATATAGAAAAACATTTCATTCGAAACTGACGTTACGATTGTCCGGGACAAATATATGAGTAGATTTATAAACAAGCATTGCCATTACCGCTGTGTCTGCATGTCTAAATTCACACATTTATTCGTTATTTTCCTTTCTCAAGAAGTTCAGGGTAAGGACAGTTTACTTTTCTCCTTGTCTAGAAGTAGTGGTACCTATTGCAAATATAGGTGAGCAATTTAAGTGAAGCCCATTGAACCGTTCTTGCATGTGCGTTTGTGTCATTTTCAAAAACCAAGCCGAAGAACCACACTCGAAGCAAAAGGGCAGGTCTTTCTTTCTACTCGTATCATCTAAAAAGCTGTTTCATAAAAGCATGTTAGCATAATCAAATTGGAACAAATAATGAAAACCGATAAGCCTAAACACGTTCGTTACATACTACAACAAAATACAAACTCTTTTAATTGAGCATATTTTAGTTATTTGGAACGGACAGCACTTTATGTATTTCATTCACTTTACACATATTTTTTACTTCAAGTGGCAAATCCACTGTGGATGGAATCGCCGTTGTCACGAACGTGTGCTACCTTTGCAGTCCATTGTTATAATATTGTAGTAAGTAATAGAATTGTGCCTATTTGAATGGAACGGAAGAAAGGAAAAAGTAAATCGATTACATTTCAAGTTTAGTGCTCTGACACATATATGTTTCCTTCAATGTGGAGAGCAGTCAGGAGTTTCTTCAACAATAACACTAATACAACGGCATGTGTAAGGTAAGCAAAATTATATCGGAAGAAAAGGGGTAGTAAACATTCTGACACTTTGTTACTACAATGTAATAATAAAGGGGAAAACATGAGTGAATACCAGCATTACCAGTAGTTTGTAAGGTAGATTTTTTTTCCTTAATCCAAATTGTGCGCGAGTATTGTATATGTATATACATTATAAAATTGGACAAAAAAGTGAACAATAAGGAGAAAAAAGTGACAGATGATAAAGCAAAGTAATTTTTGTACACATATGTGCCCATTAATACTCACTACTCACATCAATGCCATGATGCAAGGAAAGCCAATGACTGGCAGTATAAGCTCGAAATGAAAAGGTGCTCTACGTGCAAGATTTTAAGTAAGGAGACAAGTAACGTAGGCACCACCACATAAACACAACAAACAACGCGTACCTTTCAATCTTGTACACTGATGGGGTCATTTGCTTCACAGAAAGGCATTGTTATAAAACATGTATTTTCTCTCATTCTGCAAATAATGGTTAATCATGAAGTGGGAATGGAAGAAAGTATAGAAAACAAGAACGACAGAGTGAGGTGGTGCCCTTACTGAGAGGAGAAAGCTAAAATTACAATTCACAGTCTCAAGTTGAGTGACTCACACAGTCAGTCTAGCTGCTAAAGATTTACTTTACTGATGCGTATGTACAATTAATATTACGCAAACCTAACGTACAAATATATCTTGAAAATTGTTACCTAGAATATGTATGCCTTTACCTGTTGGTGGCTTCTTCGTATGAAATTACAAGAAAATGTTTTAAGAGTTAGAATTTAGTAAAACAAAACAAAATGGACATTACAGAGACATTAAGTCAGGGTCAACCCATTCGAACGAATTCGGCGTTTTATTATTATTGGTACAAATGTCGACTTTATGTAGGCAATTTAGTTTGTGCGTGCGAATTAAGATTTATTTGATATCGTATATAACATAACGAAAGGATCATATAAGTACTATCTAGGTTTTTTTAATACGCAAAATGTAAAATTCTTTTACACAATAGAACAGTGTGTGTTTCCGTGTTCCAAGCACAGGAAATGTTATATATGTTATGCATTAGTGATTTCATGCATGTGTTCCACTTTCTTATTTATTTCTCCCTACCCCCGCTTTCAAGGAAAGGAAAGAAATTCTCCCTACAATACGTAGCATATTTATGTGGTTTACAGGTTTGATCTGATTGTGAAATGCCTAGAAGGTAGGTACTCAGCGGTGCATACCGACACTTTTAATAATGGTAGTACAGTACAGCATGAGTCAACAGTACGAAAAATCAAGGAATAGGATTGTAATTACAGTTTGCATCACATTTTATTTTTGGTTCCTTCAGGTCCTTGCTTTAAACAATAATTTTCGTTTTTCTACCATAAATTTTAATTCAACATAAGCCTTGTCTTCAAGAAATGTACATCTGGTATTCGTTCTTCCCTAATACCCTTGTTAGAATTCAACCTGCCATCAGTATTGCATTATTTTAACTATTTACTTCCTACATGAGCACATGTACAAGGACTCGGCTATGAAAATCTTCCGCTTTAAAAGAGTCAGAGAAAAAAAACCTTGAGAGGTGAAGTTGAGCTAGTCTAAGCCGAGACGGCTGTTTTATGCCTTACTGTATAAAACTAGCGCACATAAACTTCGGGAATTGGATTGTAGGAATGGAGAATTTTATGACCAAGTCGTATATTTGATTACGACTTGGAAGGTAAATACCAGCATTATCATTCCTTATACATATTAATTTCACGTTTCGTCTTCCAGTTAGCTGCGTAGATCAATGGGGAAATCTTACCCCGTCTGTTTTCACTGTTAGTTCGTCACGTAAACACGCATAGTGTAAAAAGTGTTTGTGTGCCAACTGCCAACCGCTTCCCACAACAATGAACTTTACATTGAGTACTTTAATCAGTTCAATGCAAACAGCAATGGAAATAAAAAAGAGTATGCTAACAAAGGTGGAGTAGCCTTTGATTTTCCTTAGGCATAATGCATTTTCTCGCGTGAGATTTTCACCAACTACCCGACTCCAGTCCAAATTTCAATATTATTATCATCGCTCATCCGACTATCCATCGAACCTTTTACTTTCAGATGACGAAAGACAAAATATGAAATCACCACTCACCACGAATACCACGATCACTATCACTTGAAAAGAAAGTGAAAAGACGAAAAACACGCAAATTCAGGAAAAGAATGGAACTACTATCGATTATTTTTGACGTACAATCTCCGATATTACTTTTAAAGCTTTAAAGCTATTACCATTTAGCATATAAAATGGCGATGTTGACGATGATGAATATTTATGTAGCTACATAATAATATAAAAATATTGCACGTCACATTAAAAATGATAGATTTAGTGAATACAAACCCAAACCCCAATACCGACAAGATAACAAAAGAAAGCTTTTATGTTTTTTAAACCAAAAGACGTTCTCGTCGCTTAGGTTGGTGATAATTTTATCCATGATTGGACAATAACTGTGAATGATATAGTACAGTATGACACCACGTGTGTATGACGAGGATTTGCGTCATAAAATAAAATGAAATACCGTCAACCTTAAAGTTTATTATGCAGTGTTTAAAAGCTTTTTTTTACACAAGTGTAATTGAAATACATCCGGAGGGGGTTATTGGTTATTTTATCTCTCGTGTGGACCTATAGTAATTTTAATATCACGATACTTCCCTGCCCAAGGTGAAAATAAAAATTGTTTGCATTTATTTTTGTAAACTTCCAAAACTGGAATATTTCGACTAATACTGAATACCAGTAATGGCATTCCACATTCATGGGGTAACTTGGAACAGTAATGTGCTTTGAACAATACGGGAAGTAAAAGGGTTTCCCATACACTCATGAATTTGCTTAATACCAATACCATATTGTTTTTGTCTTGTTTATTTGTTGATTCGTGGTAAAATTCCGGATTTACCCATGCCATCCACTTTACTCCCACTCCCACTCTGACACTTTGTAATAGTTATGGGCACGATAAGCATTTCTTTTTGTTTAACAAATACCTTTGTCAACTTGGAATTACTTTTACCGGAGAAAAAGTACGTAGGGAATTATAAATTGAAGTAATGCGCTGAACCTGTCTTTGAATTTAGTCTTTTCATATAATGCAATCTTGTAGGTTTACCTGCAACGATGTCACGTATTCAGCAGAGAAACGGACATGCTCAGCTCACTATCTTACAAGTTAAAATTTCCCCATTACAGCCTAACATAAAAACTTCGATGATGGCCATCACCATCATCACGCAACCTGCATGTTTAAATAAATTAAGTTGCTCGTTTTTGGTTTGTTTGTTAGATGTATGTAAGTGTAATGTAAGGAAACAAACTCGCTCAAGAGTTACCTTTCGAAATGGGTTTAC
>VYYJ01001698.1:0-27948 GCA_021029165.1 Cyphoderus albinus
TCCGCTCTTTTTAACTGATTTCGTCTCATTTTACACAAAATTGAAAATATACGTTTTGTTCACAATTAAATTCTCTACCAGTGGCAAATAAAAACAACATGAAAAAGTTAATCACCTGTTCGTCACAAACAAAAGAAAAAAGTGGGGCACTCATCGTACCTCTTCTCTACCATTTTATTTCTGAGGGAGCAAAAGAATTTCTGAGGAAAATTCAAGTTTTCATGTGCCGCCGTCATTCATTTTTGTCGTACTAATCTTTGTGTCAAAGCATCCATGTGTCTTGTTTAAAAATTGCCCGCAGAATTGTGTATTATGCATTGCAATAAGTAATGATCTAATACCCGTAATAAATCATTTTTATACGTCTTCTTTGAAGTTTATCCTTCCGTTCCTAAAGCGCCCATTCAATTCCAATCCCACTCCCACGTGAATATCGTAAATCGCAACTGTGTAAGTTTTAACAGAAAAACAAAAGCAAACCGTTTTCTACAGCCAACCAGCCACACACGGTGATGGCTCAAATCGTGGCTGCTGCACCCTCACTATTCACGTCCGTGCAAGTTGGTCTTTGGTCATGCATTTTACTTGACATGACATGTGACATTAAAAGCAAACAATCTGTTTCAGACAAATCCTTGAAACAACGTTTCGTCCTTAAGTCCAATAATATGGTACAAGAAGACCTTCCATGAGTTTTCAAGCGCAGCTGTACTTTTCGATCGTGATGGATAGATAAAGGAATTTTCCATGCTTTAAAAGGATGGAACCTTTTCTGTTATTCCGTAGAACTGTGCAAGTCTACTTTTAACGTCGGATCCTGCATGGAAAATTTACAATGATTTATATGAGCAATGGCTCGGGAAAAGTTTGGGAATTTAAAATATTGATCTGCTTTTCTTTCAAAAGATTTATATTATACATACGGCCAAATCCAAACATTTTTATTTAGTTACAAAGTCCGCCGTTCTTTGTCAAATACAAACTAAACAAAAAGGTGTGCGAAGAGCACCCGCTAGACAAACATAATCGTCATTTTAAACAAAACGTTACTAACTGATGATGGTAGATGATTAGATGCGTCTCCGTTTGTAAAACGTGAAATTTTCCTGGGATGTAAATAATTTATCACTGCTGAAGACATTCAAAGTCACTTTTAGCAAAGATTATCTAAAAGGCCTAGATACGATATTTATTTTACGCCATTTCGAATGAAAAGACTTCAATTAAATTTCTTCCACTATTTGTTTATCAAGTGTCAATTATACTCTTCCTTAGTCAAGATTACACTCAACTAAACAAGAATACGCAAGCTACAAATTGGTACAAATATTTATGTCCACGCATCACTGGGCGTGGTGAAGCAAAAGTCAACAAAGGCATGTATTTTTTGCTAACAAAACAAAACTTTTCATCAATATGTACAGACTTCTATTTAAAGTTTGTCGAGTTCCAGTTTCATTAACGGACGTATTTACATTAAGTAGACGAGTCAAAAACATACAGAGTGAAGAGCAGCCATTCGAGTGGAGCAAAACTGTCTGTTACAACAACTCGTCAATTTAATTAAATAAGTTTTCACATTGCTTGCTCAGACATGTAAAAGTATGAACTGCGTTATACTTTAAGTTAGCTTTTTTATTGTCTTTCTTTTCGAATGAGCATGCAATGGTACATGATGACAAAAAGCATTGCTGCACACATTTAATCATGGGAATGGAAATGTAAACAGAACATCGTAACTGAGTGCAAAACATTGTTAATTAAACTATCATATTATGTGTGGGCATAAAACGGCTTACTGGGTTGAAACATGCGAGCTTGCATCATTGGACAAAAAACATTCATTCATTCATACTTGTCTCCTAGTTGGGGCATTTGCTTGAAACAATTATGACAAAATCACAAGGCACATTTTAGTAGGAAAAAGTGAAAATTCCTTTTTTACTTGTAAATATCTACAGCCATGGATCAACTCGAGTACTCGCGTTTGTTCATTTTTGCTTTCTCCCTACAGCGCTTTCCCCGTTAGCCGCTTTCATTGTAATTTTAATTTAAAGAAACCTTTCATCCTTTTATTCCTTATAATTTACGCATTTACAGGCAATCTATTGTTATTTGAAGTTAATTAAAGACTACTAATTAACGGCTTCACTTTGAGTCTCTCAATATTGCAAAACCACGCGCCATAGGTTAACATTAAACAAAGGAAAGTTCAGCAGCTTTTCATTGTAGCCGGAATTGTCAGATCAAACAAAATGATTATTGCTGTACTTTTCCTTCATCATCACAAACTCATTATTTGACCACTAATGAGCGACAAACAAAGATAATCGTGCAGTTAACGTCGCAATCAAAATATATGAGTGGCATTTTATGGTTCACTGCGATAAAATCAATGAGCAACTATTTTTAGTTTTGACAGGTATGTTGCATTTATGTGTACATAAATAGGTAATGAAGACCAAACAGCACGGAAGTACCTTGTTACATAATAGCGAATTTTGTGAATAAATTAACAACCATTTACAGGCATTATTGTATGCGGATAAAACATTTGTGCGTGTTTACTTGGTACATAGTAAAATCTGAAGTTTCGCTAAAACCACTGGAATGCTTCATTGGGGCACATTAACAATTCACACAAAATAGAACTACACTCCACTTCACTCGAACTAATATTTTGCACAGATCCTCCTTATGAAGAGCTTTCACATTATATTTCAATTCTCTCCTTCATCATAGTCATCATTTAGCGGTGAAACCTATCCACATCCAGCCAGGCCACAGAACGAAAACCAAAGCTTTAGCAGTTCTAGAGGAACTGTTTCCACTTCACTTCATCAGCGCTTCTGTCTGAACTGCAGCAGGCTGCTTCGGCCTTTCCACACTCTGGCTTCTTGTAAATTCCGCGAGCGTTTGTAAATAGAACTAACTTTGCCACCACAACTACTGCAAACCACACAGCTTTGTACTTTGCTAGGCATGCCAGTTTCCAACAACTTGCTGCAGCAATAGGAAGTGAGAGAGAGCCGAAGAGAAAAGAACAAGCTTAATATCACCATCGTGGATTTTATGGGCTCCTTCATTTCTTCCAACTCGATGAGTTTTAAAAGCACAATTTACAACATGTGTGTACCATAACAAGAATGAGAATGATGAAATTTTACAACCAAAAAACTAGAAAATGCAATAAACTATGACAAGTAATAATATTATGCACTACTATCATATCGTCGTAAGCAAATATTGAACTACGTTACCCTCTCCTCCTCGAAAAATATTACCATTAATTCTGCCATTAAAAACGAAGCAAAAAGTGCGTGGATGTAAATCCTTCTGAAGTTCATTTGAACGCGGGTTGTGTGCACATTGCCTTATTTTACCAGTGCTTGCCCTCATACTTTAATAATTTTTTGTATTCCCTTCCACAATTGGACATGGTGGAAAATTTAATTGCCTCGTAATGAAAGAATGAATGGATAATGCCGGCTTTTTAAAACACACAGTCATTTTATTTTAGTCATTTTAAACAGCACAAACAAAACTATCGTGTTTCATTACTTTCATTTTGAGTCATCGGATTTATCAATTAGAATGGAATGAAAAGCTGTTGAAAGAGTCGTTTCCTCCCATCGACATCACATTAGAAGTGTGAACGTGTCTATTGTTTAAAAATGTTGAAAAATTAAATCGAGCAATAAAAAGGAAAAAGAGGAAGAGAAAAGTCTGTCATTCTAATTTTACTTTGGTCCACGTTCTGCCTCCTTTCGTTTTTCATTGAATGTTCTCATCTCACTTTACAGCATGCCGCCGCAGCCTTAGTCGTATTTAAGTTATTTATAGAGTTCACGAAACTTTGTACTTTAACTGCTTACGAAAAAGGATGCGAATGCGAGGCGCTGTGAATACAAGAGAAGGCAGCAACAAAAAACAAACTTAAAGTTGGTAAACGGCAATTGTGCAACATTCGTGACACTTGGTAGTACATGACCTATTCTGTTCGTCTCTTCTTTAAAAAGCGCTTGAGCCCTATTATTCCCCAAACTTCTATTAACATCCAGTAAATGACTAAAAAAATTCGTCTGTATAAAACCTTCAGTTATGGAACTTGAGTTTAGCAACGACTGTGACCAAAATGTTTCTCTACGCAATACGGCAGATACATGTGAGCTGGTTGGTAGAAAAACTTGACGCTATTCTGTCCACCATAAACGCACATTTTTATGAATGTACTGCTAATACCCGAGCTCATAAATGAAATTGTTTGCACAAGAAATAAAAATGCCTGTTTTTCGAGCTCGCCTCTCTTCCCAGAATGTACACACACATGTGTAACGAGGAACCAGATCCACCAGTGTAGAAACTTGCAACCAATGTAACGGAATCAAAAGAGCACTTTTCTAGTTTTTTCGATCTCAAAAGTGGAAAAGAAAAAAATCCTGTTAAAAGTTTTACCCGAAATGTACCAAACGACTTGTTCATGTATGCACGTCGGCAGTAACGGTAACGGTGCAATGTCTACAAGGAACGTGCCTGATCGGTTACTTCCTAGAGTTGCATCCTACTCTGAGTCCATTTTCCTGACTTCAACGGCAACAAATGCTCAAAACGTACTTGAATACCTTTAAGTTTCAAAAAATATTCCTCTTCAAGTCTTCAAGTAATGAGCTTCTGAGGTAAACTTATAGTTGGCGAGATCATGTCAAGACAAAACCTCCGTATATTAAACGACCTCCTCCTTACCTTTCCTTCATTGTTTGCCTGGGTTCAAGACTCTTCTCCCCGTGCTCAATATCAATTTCAGTAAAAGTACACTTTTTTTGTTTCCAGTCTACATTGAAAATGAAACTGTTCTTGATCTTAAATGTGGCATGGCATGGTTCAAGTGGAAAGCGCACCGGGGACAGCTACTAAAATAAATTGCGTATCCGTCAGACGAGGAGAGAAACGGGAATGGAGATCGTTCTTTTAAAGGAAGTGCGGAGCGGTGAGAAGGAACTCCTCATTCACTCACGCACCAAAATAGTGTAGCCAGGAGGATTTCGAAGAATAGATAAAAGTGTGCCTGGAGTATTGCAGAGGAGACTTTTTCAGAAGGAAATGACCAAAGTAGAGAGAAATCGCTTGTCAAAGAAGGTAGAACCTTTCTAAGACGACTCACAGACTCTGGACCGGTCCCCATCGGCAGTTGTTATAAAGAGTCAATATGCATTAGGCAGTGCTTTTACTTAGACTTTTCCTATTTAAAAAGATATAATGTCCAATGATTTTATTTCCGAGGTTGAAAAAATTCAGGAAACTGGCCTCTGCAGAGATATACTTTTAAGCTGACAAGGATTTTTGAACTAGGAGAATAAATGTTGTGTGTGCCGGCATCCTTGCCTGTCTGCATAAATTAAAATACATTTGAAGTCATTCCTTCTCATTCTTTTAATGTTACGTCTTCAACTTTACGATTCTCTCTGAACTCAAAGATTGGATTCTTGCCCTTTGAACTGCCGTGTGCAAATAACTCCACATGTGCGAACAAGATGTACATGACAAAAGGTTAGAAAATTATCAGGGCGATGACTGAAGCAATTCTTACATTTAATAAGAAAAGTAATCTCTAGCAAGCTTTCGATCTAGAAGATAAAATCAAATTGGAAGGTTTTATTTTTTAAAGAAATTTTCTTCTCTTCATCACATAAGGCGTTACTTCATTCCTTACTCTGCAATTTTGTAACTCTCACATGGCATAAGTTTGACATCAATACTATCGAGATGACGAAAGTAAATTGTGTAACTTTATTATTACCATGAGCCTCTCTCATGAAGACGACTTCATTTCAGTTTTGAAAAGACGAAGAAGACGAAAACACACTTTTTATTGTTTGACATGAATATTTTAGGCAATTTCTCATGGTGTGAATAATGTACTCTTTTGACTCCTGCCTATTCTGTCCTCTGCCTCTGTGATTCGAAATCTTGCGAATGTAGTTCTTCTCATAAAAGGTAACAAAGTAAAGTGGTAAAAATAAAGTTAAAAAGCGTCCTCGACTCCTGGAATGCAATGGCAGTGGGCTTATTCAGTTGAAACGGAAACTTCGTAATTGAGTTGTGTAATGTTTCAATGAAAACAGAGCATATGCTGCAGTAAAATCTAATTCCACACTCAAGCGTTTCTTTTTCTCTCTTGTTGGTCTTGTCTCACTCACACTTTTCTTCAATCTTTTTAAAAGGAAGTAATGTTCGTAATAACAAGAGTAAAAAAGAAAGAGAGTTATTTTCAGTGTTCGCATTCACCATTATTATTATTAGTAGTATTATTATCTGCCACTGTTGTTTTCCTTCCTTTTCATGATTCCGTTTAAGGTCTTTCGCCTTTCCGTTTTTTGTTTACTAGAGAAAAGAGTAAGTTAAGGACTTAAAAGATTTAAGAAGTTTAGAAGTCTTGCTCTCGAAAAATTCCAGAAGATCGACAAAGTAGCAGAGAATGAGAGAAAAAAACTCACATTGATTGCTAAACTTTTTTCATATTATTAGGAATTTCCACCGCTGTTTACCCTATTTTTTGATAGGAACGTGAAGTGAAGGCATTTGAGCAAAATCCTTAGGAAGAGGACGAGTGAAAAAATGAAGTGTAAGGATCAAGTTATGCAGTAGGAAGCACGCTTTGGGGAAGATGTAACTTTAAATGAGAAAAAGGGAACACAATGTTATAAAAACAAGGAAATTACTTAAGTATTTACACGGAAAGAAAAGTATTTCTCCTTCATTGACATGTGTTGGCAACTGTGCAGCAGACACAGGCAGTCAGAAAGTCTCCCTGGAAGAGGCTTATTTCAATAGCTCTCGTATCGACTGAACTCAGATGAGACCACTTTTATTAATATCGCTTCTCATTCATTGTAGTTGGAGTGAGTGTTCTTTCAAGTAATGACATTTAATAATACATTATCATCCCTCCAGCCACTTTCTTCCTCAAAAGGTATCATAGTGAAAACAATAATAAGCTAGTCTAGACTAGCACATAGTAAGTAACCAATTATTCCCAGGTGCGTATATGTACTTATACAGATTGCAGATTATTATTATTGTAAGCTGATTGCCATTGTTTATGCAGGAGTAAAATTACAATTATGAAACAAGCAGTTTGCAATCTGCTTTGCGTATAACAAGGCAAAATGGACTTGTCGATCATGTAGTGAATGCTTTTCGGGGACCTATTCTAAACAGGAAGTCATTTTCCTCTAATCCTCCCCTCGCACATTTCACTGCCATCACATACGTAGTAGACGTCTCCCTAAATCCCTAATAATACACATTTGAATCTTTATTGGCAGTTTTACGATAACTTCTAAAATTACCTTTAGAAATGGTACGATGTGAGATGATATTATTATAAATATACCTGCGTATTACGCATCGCTCTATGCTTTTGGTTAGGTTTGCGGTACGCACATTACTAGTCCTTGAAGTGAATCTAATTTTGTGGTAAAGTCGGTTGGTTTTTGAATGAGTGTTTTATGCCCTGCGTTGAAGAGATAACGTTAATGATTATTATCCTGTAAAGGAAAAGAAGGAGCCAAATCGTTTGACTAACGTGCTTTGTGAAGTAAAGATAAAGTAGAATCTGCAGTCAAACAGAAAGAAACACATGGGATGATGGGAGTCAAGTTCGAGGTATTTGAAAACATGGCCCAGCTTAACTGAGGTCTTTTATTTGAATCGTGCAAGTATTTACAGAACTTTCAATATGTCAGAGAAAATAATAACTTTTACAATATTTTTTATTGGCGTGGTTTTGTTTGTAGAAACCGTTCTTGGGTGGGAATGTAGCGTGCTGTAAATAATCAAGTAGGAGTAGGAATGCAATTCTTAAGTTTCCGTTTTTTTCAGGGAGTTACCAAATAGTAAATTGAGTCATTCAGTGAAGCTGCGTGCAAGATGTTTTGCAAAATAAATGTCTCTTGCAATGCACGATATGTTAGACTAGACGGATTTAATCGAATTGTCGGTTGAAGGAGAGTCGGAGTTAACACGCTAATACCATTATTGCCAATAAGGATCACGTAAAAATTCCATGTGTTCTCATTACTATCAGACAGGTGTGGTGTACAGGAATTTCAAACTGTCTCTTTTGTCTTTTCTTTCGACGAATCTGACTTACGGAAATGAAATGGGCTCGAGCACAAACTATCATAGGACTGACACTGACAGTAATCCAATCAAATGAGACATGCTGGATCGATTCCATTTTTACTTCATTTGCCGTTCGTTTCGTTATGAACAGATTTTTGTTCATTGAATGGAAAACGAGAATGAAGGGGGATATAAATGCATTCCTAGAATGAAATGAGAATACTTGGAAAAGGGGTAATGAGATTAATAAAATGGTTTGACACAATCAACTTACCTAGCCATGTTGTTATCCCCTCGGTGTCAATCACTTTAGAGACATTGTGACCATTGTTGATTTCCACTTCCACACACTTAAGTCCGAATCCTTCAGACGTGATAATTTGATCATCTTCAAAATAGTCCCCATCCACGTCCACGTCTGAGGGAAGATTATTGTCGTGATTGTTGACTGGCGATGAATCCATCAGTCCACTGCTCGACTCCAGCTCGTCCTCGTCATCTGAAGGAGTTGTTAATAGAATGGTGCTATTGTTACTGTTGTGGTGATTGCCTCGTTGCAGATTCTGGTTGGTTCTTGCAAGTGACATGATGCCTGCCTTTCCTGTTCTCGCGTTAATGAAGTTCATTTTCATTGACTTATCTCCGTCTAAGTGAGGATTCTCGTCAATACTCAAAAGATCCTCAGCGTCTAATTCGTAGTCTTCTTCAAAGTCGGTGGACTCCTCAGGAATTATCTGCTCCCGACGTATCTCCAGTTGCTTTTTAAGTTCGGCTATGACAGAGTGAAGCTCGGTGAGACGGGCTTCGTACACTGCAGGAGACTGATTCTGATTGTTGTACAATGGGGATGAGGGATCACAATCTTCTAGAACTTCGCCCTAAAACAGTAAGTAACTTCATTAGTACAAATTATTCCGATTTTACAGATTGCGGTATCACGGATTTCTTGGCACGCAAAAGTATGCAAGCCTTTGACCCGATATGCAAATGTATCAGTGCCACAGCGAAAGCAAAAAAGGCAAATAAAAACGCGTGGTTCACGATGGTTCGATTAACCTAACCTTAATGTGGGTTTTTAAAATTGACTATCAGAATTTTCCACCCTAATTGAACGCTATAACCTAGTTTAGAATTATTTATCTGATTTGTTTATTCGTGATTGCGAGTGGAACTCGCTTCAAATAAAGGCCCAATTTATTTTATTTCTATTTCATCCCTTCTCAAATCCCAATAACTACTGGACTTGCTTTAAAATGCAACGATTCATTAAAACGAGTCTGTGGAGAGTGAAATTTAAAGAATTCGCCTTTTTCAGACAAATGAACATGCTGAAAAGCGAGAGAAAAGATTAAGTTTTATGTGTCCCAAAAATAGCTTTAATGCATTGACGCAAATACCCTTGTTTAGTGTAACGTACACAGGAAGGTAAGTCATTTTTTTCTGCGGGAAAATTCCTCGGATGGAAGTTATTTACCGCAGAAAAGTATTCCAAGAAGTTCGTCTTTTATGCCTTATTTATCTTGGTAATTTATTTCAATTTCATCTCCCGTGTCGTCAGCTAACGCGTTCCACTTTAAAGCCTGTTCAAGCATAAAAAGAAATAATTCTTGCTTGAATTCTTTGTAACAGTTATCTCAAAAGGTTTACAGAACCTACACAGCCTCACATTCTTACTTTTATGCACTTATTTTTAATGTTCTTTCGGGTTGCGTGCATTAAAAAGGAAACAGAACAGGAAAAAATCTCATTAAAATGATTTCTGTGCGGATTGCCCCACTTTACTTATTGCAAAGGATAAATAAATGCAAAATGGATGAAATAAAATGTTTCAGGTTGATAATTGGTATTTCTTGGTTTATTTGAAACTAGGATGAAACGGATACATTATTGTTGCATAAACGGACAAGGAAATTGAGAAAATAAGAACGGAGCATTGGATTAATTCCGGTGTGGGAAGAGGGACTACTTTTCTTAATGTATTTTCCAGGGTCATCTACAAAGATACAGTTAAGCTCTTCGTTGTTAAAAATTAAACAAAATACACTTTTTATGAAAGAAACCGAGCAAGGAAAGCCATTAAAACTGAGAAAGCCGCTTTTCGGAAACCTTGAAAAGGAAAAGAATCGCTTTGGAGAAACTGTGGTCTCATGTAATAAACGATAAAGTAAAAATCATGGTCTCGCTTCTGCTATTATTTTTGCTTTAACAAAAACACAATAAGAATCTTTTTCGTTTAGTTGCAGAGAAGGAATATGTAGCATGGACATGTTTAAACACTACTTGGAAGTGTTGAAATAATGAGCCTTGATTCTTGTTTGTAAGAGGTACCACTTTGTCTATTGTGCATCACTGTGGCTTTTCCTTATGGATGTGGATGCACACATGAATGCAAGCCTGAAAAGCTGCTCCGCTCGCTGTTATAAAAAATATTCTTTCTTTCTAGTAGTTTAATATTTTTCCTTGAAGTTTATTTTCACTATCACCCATATTTTCCAAAACGCTGAAACTTTAAAATATCAAACATGGATATCTTATGTCATTCTAAGCGACTCTACTCTACTCTACGGTATACAAATTCTGTAAAAATAAATGTAAAAAAGTTCTTTTTCACAAAGAAAATGAGGAAAGACCTGTTTCTTTAAAACATATGATGTGCCTAACTTGGGCATAATGTAGTGAGAAAAAATTTGTATTTGCCTTTATAAATATGTAGGAAGCTTTAGCTGAGCACCAGCTCGACTTTTACTTCTACCAGCTCTTTTCGACAAGAGAAATGCGGAAGGAGAAAGGAGGAAGTTCACGGGTGCTCTGTGCTTTCCTCGAATAAAATATCAAAGTAAAGTTCGTTGAATAGAATCCGGTCTTGGTGCCTGTGCCGTCGCTGTGAACCTGAACGGGCCAAGCTGCTGCTGCAAGCAGCCGCCCTAGTCTAATTCGCTCATAAATACACGCTCAGGGACTGATATTTTTGTATCAGTTGCTGCGAGTTTGAGTTTTAGGGAACATTACAGTAGAAAGAATGTTGAATCATGGAGCTAACTAAACTAACTGCAAGCGAGCCACATCACCATCACGTGGAAAATGCTTGAATATTTTCTCTTCCTTATTTTGACGATGATGTGGCCAAGTGTGGTTTATTATTAAAGATCGATTTTTCTCTTGCTTCCACTTTATCCACGGACTCTTAGAGTCTAGTTAAATCGGTTCAAGCTGAATACCTACGCAGGTATGTACCAATATATGACACTCCCAAAAAAGAACAATTTCTTGTCTACAACCCATGCTCTCCCTGCTTTTGCCAGGGATGAGACGGAAGAAACTTGGCTCAGCTTAACTTGTCCTGAGAGAAAAGAAAAATTTATTCCTCTACAATTCAAACTCCTACACTTGCCCACTTTCACTGCGTACGTACTCGTCTGCAACAACTACACGTGTGTATATCCGGTCTCCGATCATTTGACTCGCATTTTAGCCTGTGTAACATTCTTTAGCTTAGAACTATAGTCAGCGCACACACGCTCGCATTTGTGTCGTGATGGATTAATAACATTGAGTGGAGGCTTGGAAAGAGTGGAGCACAAGTTGTTACTTCGTATAGGCATTGTTGTGTGTGGAAATCGTTTAAAACGGGACTCTGACGGTGACGACCACATCATTACTTACTTACGCGTTCCTCTCAAACAAAACAAGTGATCCATTGAGAGAGTAAAGTGAGCAAAAAATTATGCCGCACACTTGAACACAATGCCTCTCTATAACATCTGCACACAATGTAGGTTCCTAGGTGGGCTGCCGTGCCACCTTCATCGCCGTCTCCATTTGCGACTGCAATAATGTTGGCTGAGTCTGAGCCATACAACACGACGACCATTGTGACTGACCGAACTGGTTTAATGTCTAGCGTACATTTTGCTGAAACAATTTTTTCCTTGAGACGAGAGTATGTAGGGCAGAAGTAGGGAAAAAATGTAATCCCACTTGCATGGACACAAAGTGTGAGAAAGGAAGAATAATAAGAAGCAAAGTAAAAGTATAGATATTCATTCAGTTCAAAAAAAGTAGCAGCAAGGGACTTACGATGAGCAGACGAGTGACATGAGATGCAGCAGAAAAACATGCGATAAGGGTTGAGAGTTGAGAGTGAGTATAAGTAAACTAACATGAACTACGCAAACAATTCAAATGTATTTCCTAGTTCTAGATATAAAATTATATCTTCATCCAGAGCTCATTCCCCTCTTTCTATCTCCTCTAATAGCACAAAGAAATGTTACTGACTCGAAAAGTAGACGCAAGGATCTCTCTCCGGTTGTTCCATTTTCCTTGGATGACTAAAAATGTACTCGTTTCTATCTAGAAAAGAAGTAATGCATCTGCTGGGACATGTGCTTACTCTTTTATACAACTCTTTAGCTTTCCCCGTTTCCTCTCCTCTCTTACTTTTATTATCATTCCACTTCGACACTCGCTCGTGTCCTGGTGTTTCCACTTCCCAGTATTAAAAGAACTTGTCGCATGCTTTCCCTCAGTTTTTGTGGAGTTGTGGTGGATGTGTATTTGCACATTTTCCAGCAGCAGACGTGAACGAACACATGATTACAAGTTTCTTGCAACAATGTTTACTAAGCTATTAAGGACGAACGAAAGTTTTCATGTTTCAGCCGATATTTACACAGACAGATACTCTTCAGTTTACGCACTCAAAAATGTATGTGGGCACACAGTACACATTCAGCATTGTATTTTCTAGAAATGCCACTCGAACAATTTTTTAAAAGAGATTTGTAGCAAAAGAATACCTTTTGTTTTGCTTGTGTGCGTATTTGAGTACTAAATTTCCTACGGTTTGGGCTTTTAGCAATTAAAGCAAGGTAGGAAGAAACGCGGAGATGTAAATCATTGATTACATTTACATCACGTCATATTTTTTCAAACCTAAAATTGTAATGCTTCAATGGCAATCTACAAACCATGTGTGAGTAGAAACTGAAATAGGCTCTTATTGGCAATATTCATGCAAATGTAGCTGCATTCTCTTTCAAGTTATAATTTTAGCTTTCTTTCTTTGCAAAAAATCAATTTCCGTTCGGCTATCCCCATATCCGAGAGACATTGGGCCTTGGGCTTTTTTGACTACATGAATGTAGAGAACAATCTACAATGGATTGTATTTTGGCTGCTCAAAAATGAAAGAGTGCTAAAAGTAAGAGAGCGAAAAAGTAAAGCGCACTAATCCACATAGGCACGAAGTATGACCCAGTCAAACAACCAACTCTCGTACGACTTAAACAGTACGTTATAATGTAAAACAACATTTGGTTGGGTCACGCTGTGTAAGCAAACGATTTACGACAGTCATAAAATTACTCTGAGTATTATTCACAAATCATAGTAATTTTTTTCTTTTCCTTAATAAAGCTGGTGTCAGGTGACTCCCAATTTCCGAAACTCACAATCAGACTGCTTGTGTAAATACATACATGACAACATTTTGCTTTCCTTTACATTAGAAAAGTTGTAATTTACGTTTTGTGCGAAGTGAAAGGAAATCGTACTAATAAGCATAATAATAATAATAACAAGAATTTTCTCGCCATCTGCACTCTTTATAATGCACATGTCAGCAGAAAGAAAATACGGAAATGTGGACATGTGACAGAAACGTATGACA
Source organism: Cyphoderus albinus (assembly GCA_021029165.1). Taxonomy (NCBI): domain Eukaryota; kingdom Metazoa; phylum Arthropoda; class Collembola; order Entomobryomorpha; family Paronellidae; genus Cyphoderus; species Cyphoderus albinus. The sequence goes on from VYYJ01001698.1 coordinate 13,796, forward strand.
CAACAAACCATAAGCCAATTGACAAATAAATGGATATTTATATTGTATAGGTTTTGAGAGTTATAGACTTGTTCTCTTAATAATATTCCTCTGGCAGCAAAATGTAGTGAATAATGAAGGTGGTAAGTAGGTGGAGAGTGAGAAGGATAAGAAAAATGGCTCATGTTCATAGGCAATGTACTTGTTTGTTTCACCTCTCGAGAAGTTGTTGTTGGGAAAAGTCCAATGTTGGTAGCCCGTGTCCAAAGTGTAGTGAAGCGTAAATAAAAAGTTGTCGTCACGGTCAGAGCTTACGAGAGGAGAAAGGAAAAGAAGTAATATTGCACATCGACATTAAATAAAACGTGTCAATATTCATGTCGTATGTGCACAGCTCGTTCGTTGAGGTAGTTTTTGTGCTTTAGTGTGGAATGCCTCTTTTTATTTTAGCGTGAAACAATAAAACGAACAAGGAAAAAGGAACTCGATAGAAAATCTTGAGTGTTCAAAAAATCTGTGTCAGCGACAATTTTATCTGGAACAGCATTCCAATGTATGGTATTTTGTAGAGAAAATGGAATGACAATTGCCATTTTGCTACACATACTTTCCACTTTGTATTCGTTTAAATGAAAAAAAATGGTTTCCGGGCTATGTACTGCGCGAGTGGGTCTCGTTATTTATCGTCTTGCCGATTTTTGTTTCCACAAGATGATGTTTTAGATTTCCTTTATTTGGGCGTGCGTGACCCTCCGATAGGTCATTTGACTGTATCAAGTCAGTGGAAAAAGGGAAGAAACGAACGCCACCTGTGTCGTCAGGACTCACGATAAAGAGGGCATTTCCTCCATAAAGTGTCTTGGGAAACTGCCTGCGTCTTGAAAAGCGATTGCTACATTTTTTAGGATTCACTGTTTGTGACCGTTTGTTTGGCGTCACTACACAAACCATTTCCTTCCTTACTAATCATACATTACGAATATCATGAGGGAGAACATTTTTATTGTTTTATGTACCGGTTATTCGCTACCCAAGAAATAAATAAAGCGGATGTAAAGAATAAAAGCAAAGCTCAATGGAATTTATGTCATTTTGACTTTCTGTTTCTACGAAAAGATTTTTTCTTAAAAAATAACAACCTGGGCATTGCGAAGGGTTTCTTGAAGTACGTTCTTTTCAGCAGAAACGGCAGCAAGCTGAGTTTTCAGAGCAAATATTTCTTGTTCCAGGGGCGAAAGACCCCCACTGTTGCTCGTCGTCATCGTCATAGCCGTCGTTGGTGTCGCTGTGCCAATCCCACTGGAAGGGGAAGCTGTGATAGCTGCTTTTGTGGGGGACGCTGTAATCGACGTGGAGGCTGTCGAGCTCATTCTCAATGTGGGTACTGCGAACCGTCTTGAAGCTGTGATTCGTGCCTTTCCTCAGACATTATATAGTTTATAGAGCAGCGCCTGCTGGAACAAACAATAAAATAGGACAAGGTATATTATTACCAAGCACCACCGCTGTGACTCTGTCAACGTCAGAAAAAAGTAATCTTAACTCTGGTTGTGATTTGTGATGCAATATTTATACCAAGTTCGCTCTACTTCAAAAACTCCGCTTGTGTAGATAATTAGAAAAAAATTATGTCAAGAAACCACTTATACAGACTTTATGGCGTTATTTGCAATTTAATTTCCAAGAGCTGTTGCTCCATGTCTCATGAATTTAAGGGGAGGATTTAACTGTCAACCGTAGCTTGTTCGTGAGTTGTTACGTAATGTGAGCGTTAAACAGCATTTGAGAACGTTGTTTACAACTTGATTTAATTAATCTAACAAAAAGCTCCGAAATCCACCTTCTTTCACACAGTCATTCTACTTAAATGAGAGAATTTTTAAAATGCACAATGTGAATGTGATGTTAGAGAAGAAAGTTAAGCAAGGAGCCGTACTCAGCTTGCAGATGCACGTTAATCATCTCGGATGAAATTGATGTGATGCAAAATGCAAATGTAGCTAGTAAAAAAGTCTCACATAGTGTGTAGAAACCAACGGCACTTTTTACTTACTTGTAAACTTCAATTAAACTTAGCTGAAGGGTAGAAAACGATAAATGTCAGCTACTGAAACATCCCATATTTTATCACCATGCACTCTTTATTCCCACTGGCCTTTTTTGGAAAACCCTGATATAAAATTGAACACTTTTTGCACTTGACTAGCGATTCTACCTAAAAACAACCTTTCTTTGATCGGCGGCTGTACACCGTGTTTTCTTCTCTGTTCGCCTTTCCACATTTCAAGCCTCAGACTGCAACATAGGAAAAAGCGTCTGTCTGCTTCTACCGTCATGTCTTTCCCTTCGATGCCTTCGTCGTGATCATGAATAATATTTATCCGACTTTGTGAAAGTAGGTAAAGTTTTGACACAACAACACTAAAGTAACTTGAATCGAAGCCTGTTACTGCTTCCGCACAAGTCTTCGCACGACTAAACTACACCGCGTCCTTCGGAGTCTAATTTCTTATTGGGTGGAAAATAACAGACAGGGAGCAAAACGGTAGTAATAAAGCAAGCAAAGCAACGGTGGAAGACTTATTTTTTGAGCTGGTTTAGTTAGGTACAACACAGCATCATCCTGCAAGTTTAATGTGATGCCATGCCATGCATGCCATGAATTTTCTTGTGCGGATTTATACGTGCCTTGCAAATAAATCACGATGAATTTCATTCATAACTGGAACCTCCCAGTCAAGTATCGTTAAATACGTGAAGCACACACAATAGGATGGCAGAATTTTCTTCAACCTGGGCGGGTTGGAGACACAACACCACAGCAGAACTTATCTACACACTGAACCCGATGCATTATTGACTGGCTGGAACATTCACTTCGCATAGTAAATGGAGGAGTAAAATGTAACTTTAACTTTGCAATAAGAGAGTCCTTGAAGGCTGAAAGCTTTTCAAGTATATTTTTTCAGGATAATGAGGTTCCCTGAAACTATCTACTTTACCTAATAAAAAACTTTTTCCAGGCTTTCACTCCGATACACCAAGGAAAAAAAGACCATCGTCGTTGAATGAACCGTTTAGGAGTAAGTCGACCAAGTAAAACTTATTTTGTCGAAGACACAATTTTGAAAAAATAGATACGGTTGTAATAAAATACATAGAGATTCAGTTTCAGTTTAAACCCACAAATTTCTCATCGCGAGTCGCGAGTAGAGGACCGCACGTCGGAGAGACGATGGGAAAGACTGCAGGGTATAATCATATGGGTCTCGGTCTCCTCTCTCGCGGTAGTAATATTTTTTCGCGTAACCATTTTAAAACGGTGCACTGAATACAACGGTTATAATAAGTGTTATTACGGTCTGTAACTAAATGTGAAAAGTACATGAGCAATAAGAACGTTTTGACTGCACCAGTGCCACAAAAAAGCTATTCAAAAGATGCACTCAAGCAAAAGGGCAAAATTGTCTTTTTACACTTCATTTTCTATCAAAGTAATACTAATAATAATAGTAGCAGTAATAATGTTCGAAGTTGAAGTCATGTACCTAGAATCGCTCAGCTCAAGAAGCATGCACTGCAATGCAATCGTCTTCGACCTGACATACGACTTGCGACCACTCTTTCTTTACACACTCGCACCGCACTTGCTCTACTCTCCTTTCATCTATCTCTTTTCTGGCACTGACAATGATTGGAACGATGTGCACTGTTCTTGTTTTTGTCTTCTGCTTTTTTCGATTCCACATCTCCCAGTCGGCTTTGCGACAACAAAGGTTTTTTTTTTGCGAAAAGATTCTTGATGCATCACACCAGCATCAACTTCCCTCTAGTATCTCTCTTCTTTTCTTGTTTCGATTATTATCATCATTTTTGGGCCTCTGGCAGCAGTTCCTGACAACCTGACAACACGAGCCAAAATGTTACAAAGAGTGAAACGAACACTTAAGCCCACTTTTCCTCTTCTTTAGTCTTAGCAGTCAACTTACTTATAACACCAGCACGGTATCATTCTCGACCGCACGTCCTTACATCATGATCATATTTATAGCGTATTATTTGCATGCCTGCCTCGCTACATGAAACATGATGCATATGGCATCCAACCAAATCTTTATCAAACGGAACAAACACCGGAGCCAAGTGAACCATGACAAGAAAATGGTATAGGTATAATAGAAAGAACAATCTATAACGAACCTAAACATTCGATAAATTGTTGCAACGTGCACTCAAAAGCAGCAGCAGTGTTTACTCGGTAATATGTAAAATGTAAGCCGCAACATAACAATAATAACGAATGGATACATCAGATCGGATCAGAGAGAGGAGAGATCACTTCATTTTTATCACGCTGTCTTATCTGAGATAGAAGATGCTGGTGATCAAAATCAACATCACAATCTGGATGTTATCAAGACACGCAACCAACATTTTTTGCTCTTCAGTCCAACAAATGAAAAATTCTTTCGAGACTCCATCAAGACATCAGTTGTGCTGTGCGCACAGCATGGAGCATCAATCATTTCATGATAAAATACATTCTTTCTAGGGGATTTTTTCGAATAGCAAGTTGCAACACTGTTGCAAATGAATAGTAACGTGCTTGGCATTCATTTAGCGAACAAGTCAGCTTGTTACATAAATCATACTGAAGATCTGTTGATTTCACTATTATCATTAAGGACTGACGAGCCCGGTGGCAATAAACAATTTAATTCTCTGTGCAGTATCTGACACAAGAATGAAGCTATGGAAAGGGTTTCGCGCACCTTATTGTGTTTAATAAATATATAAATATGCAACGACCACAAATTTTCATGCCGAAGCACGGATTCGTTTTCTTCAATTGCACCGCAGATAAATTGAACTGAAACAGATGTCTTGTTTCTGTCTGCTTATAATAAATGAGAGAAAAATACTTAATGAAGTTGATTAGGATGAGTCCATCTTGCTTTTCTTTCTTTTCCTGGTGCTGCGGTGCACAGCTAGGTTCACTGAAAATTTATTAAGATTAATTCACGTGTGACAAAGATGCTTGTATCATGTGCAGGGCTTGGCAAGCGGAAACATTCTCATTAATGGAGACCTCAAGCCTCGTGGAAGCACTCAGATGACATTTCGGGGCGAGGATTCATCTGTCAACAAACTACAGATTGGAGTATTTTTTTTGCTTCAAGATTGTAAGATTTAATTAGGTATTTTAATTTCGCTTTTGTTGAAACTATCGTGTGCTTCTTCATTTTCATAAAACCATCTCACTTCAGCATCACTTCATCCTCACTTATTGGCGAAAGCTCTTATTGATGAGATTTCAAGATCCCTTATGAAATTGTCATTTGATCATTTTCCCCCGTGATATGAATGACGTAATTTGAGAACTAATTTCTGCCGATGTTGATGTCGATTTTTCAGTTTTGTAGAATAAAAGATGAGAATAGAAATCCTGTAAACGTGCCTCTGTTTCTGAAAAAGTGATTTGTATTTCAATCGGCAGATGCTCGAAGCTGACATAATTGAAGCACATTTTAATAGCCTTTTTCCAAGGATGAACGAAATAACACGAGCATATTTGATAATTTGGAGAATCTGCGTGTGTGCGGGCTTCTGTTTGCCAGCGAGAAAGTAGCAGGCTCCAGTGAAGAAGAGGTATGAAAGGGGGAATGTGGATGACAAACGATGCTCTCGGCTAATTGCTATTACATTATTACACAGTTTTTCCCTTCTCCACTCTTGCTCTCGCATTCACTCACGATCTTGTCGTGCTTTTTTAATGTGCTAACTGCCAACATTAACCAAACCAGGATTTTTTGTCTAAGGAAAGAAACAAAATGCTACTATGTTTAGCTTCACCCCTTTTCTTTTGCTGCTGCTGTGGATGCACTGCTCGTCTGCCATAAATCTTAACCCGAACGGTTCCAGACTTCGTTTCTTGTGAAGTGACTTACTGCTGTACGACATGTGTACTTCGTGATGTGTGGCACACACACACAAACAAGAAATGAATAGAAGTATTTTTTTCCGAAAAGGAAGTAGGAGTTTTATATTTATACACACGACAAATCAGTCATGCGATGCAATTGAGAAATTTGTGGAACAAGCTAAATGGTTTTTGCTACCTCCGATTTATGCATTTTATCCTTCTGGTAAGCTACTTTTCTTTCTTCTTTTCTTTCTTTTCAAAGCAACAAGACATTCAGGGAATTGCCGAGAGAACCCGCAGTACGCCATTATTTTGTACAATGTGTACCCGGGAATATGGGCGGAAATGGGAGAGACACGAACAAATTTGAGTAAAACTTGTAAAAGACGAAAATTTATTTTCTTTTGCAATTGCTCCTTAACAAATTCTTGGAAATGTGATTCATTATTTGACAAAGTAAAGAAGAGAGGAAAGAAGAGAAGGCTTTATATCAGCCGTATTGTGAGTTGAGTGAAACATTTGTATGCGTCCAACGTACCAAACAGTACAAACTCCATTAAATCGTAATGGCCCATTTGTCAGTATAGACTTCAAAAGATAATTATTATAATAATGGTAGACATTAAAGGAAAATATATGAGCGGTGTAGTAGGTCAAACAATTCTTGGTTCTTCTCTAAAGCTATTGGCAAAACATCTGGAACAGTAATACCTATTACAATAACAGGAGACAATAACCAAGAAAAGTGTAATTCCATATTAACTCTGAAGCTCATCCAGGGCCTCCAAAATCATTTGCAACACATGCAGGGCAAGGTTAACTCATGCATGGGCCTGAGTACGTGTTCACGTTCAGATGGTGGCGGTTTCCAATCCACATTCTGTCCGTGTTCAATAAGCATGATAACCAATTTGGATAGCTCGTAATTTTGGCAAATATGCACACGGCTGCATCGAATTGTAGTGTCACGTCATCGAAATTTACCTTCCAAAATTGCTTATTGTCTGACCTCTTCAACTTCTGTTCCTGCTGCGTGCCTATTGAACAAAGTGGATTTTCGGTATATGAATGCTTCTCTGCATGCTGTTTAACAGGCGAAGATAGATGGTGTACAGCACTTTACTTTTTCTGCTGATTTTTCTTTTCTTCGACTTACTCTATTTTAAAAAAGATAAGGCGAACTTAATATTGAGCGACTTAAGAAAGTCTTTAAAAAGTAAACGATTTGTCTACATCGTTGTTATTACTTACGAGGGAGCAATATTTCTAAAAATAAAATCAAAGTTCAAACACTTCTCGCTTTTAAAAACAATACACGTCTTCGTTATCCGTTATCCGTTACTACACTTCTAAAGAAACATAAAACCTTATCTGATTCTGAATTCTCGACGATGATGATCGTTCGTTGTACTACATTGTAATGTGCTTTTGTTGGCTGAAATAAGGCATGTCTTTAATCTTCTTCGTGATGGCTGGCGACTTCTGGCTGCTATGATGCTGAGGTAAATAAAAACTGCTTGTTTGTACAGATTTGAAGTAAACAAAGATGAGAAACTCATGCCAAATTTTAGTTCATTTCGTGTACAATTATGCTCGTCGAGTTTTTCAAAATCGAGAAAAACATTTATCGACACTTCTTCGCATTACAATTTTTTAAATTATGTGCACCTTTTATCTATGTATAACATTTTTTGTTTAACAGAACAAAAGACATACGTGCTTTCACAATCAATGAATTCAACAAAGGTAGTACAAAGGCAAAGAATCTAAATCATCAATGACTGTATCACCTTTTGATAAAAAAATGTGAACTGAATAAATTTTGCCGTACTTTTTGATAACGAATATTTTGTGGACACGTTATAAAGTTATCTCCATCTCACGCACATAAATTACCCCGACCGGCTAATCTATTGTATTTTTCTGCTTTTTTACGTTGACATTTGAATTATTTATGTACTACCCCACTTAAAAATTACGCTTTATTTGAAACATTTTTCTATCACGTTCGGACAGTATTGGTTTTATATTCTAATACTATCCACCGTTAATAACTTTGTGGGTGTGGTGTGTTGTGTGGGCCGTTTTATTTAGGTGTTCCACTTCTAACTTAACCCTTTCCGGTATTGCTTTCTTTCCGCCGTTTTTAACAATTGACACGAGCAATTGTATCAGCTTCAACTTCCTATTAGAAAACGACTCTTTCATAATGAAACCTGACATGAATGCGATTGTCGTTTCACTGTTACAGCAAGTTAAGAACCCCTTTCTTTCTGTCCCCATTCTGCGTTGGAAATTTAGTTTTACCGTCCACAGTTTCCGTCCTCTGGATTCTGATTTCTTCTACCCGAAAGAGAAAATCTTTATGAACTAAGGTAAAACAGGTAGATTTTGGTATTGTGTACCTTGAGAAAAGAAGGAAGTGTTGGACCTCTGTCACACAGACTCTTGTAAGTAATTCGTGGGAAGAAAGCAGATTTCCAAATGAATGCCACCCAATTTCGAGTACTCAGACACTTGAATCCACGTTTGCATTGTTAATATTGTGTTTCTTTCTTCTAAAAAGAAATTTTTGGTACAACTGCTGCTACGGGATTTTATTTCATTTCAAACTCCCAAGACTCGTCTCAGGTTTGCAATCTGCCTCATGAGCAATCTTACAGAACTTTGGATATCTTTTATTGAAGATCTTTGTTCACGTGGGCCTTTTTCGTTTCTGTTTGAAATCTCTTTTCAGTTGTACTTGCACCTATTGCCTGCATTCTATTGCTTTCCTTCTTTCCTCCATGTTTCGTTCGCTGTATTCATTTTTTACAAAGTTCTTTTATCCTGAAGGCACCGTTAGGAATGAAAATGCGAAGTCTTAACAAAACAGCAGAATCTACCTCAATGTTCGTAAATATGGAATTTATCCAAGTTTCTTTGTAGCCAGAACCCAAAGTGAAACATGGAGGAAAAGTGTTTGCTAATCTTTGCACTATCTGCTCGCTCGTCCAGAGAGTTAATCGACCCTGTCAATCTCATGCAGCTTTATTGCGTTTTAGGGTAGAGCTGGAAGAAAAATAAGAAAAGAATGAGAATGTTAAACCTAACTCAGAAAATGAAGCCTGAAATTCGGTTAAACCTACCCTTTTCGATTTTACGTGTCGGATAAGAGAAAGGAAACAAACGGTTTTATGTAACCGTTTTCTTTACCCTGTCTGCCTACTTGACTGTCTGAGTTACCAGCAAAAAAAAATAATCGGGTTATATCGTAATTCTAGTTCATTGCAGCAGCAACATGTACCCGACTTATTTATACAAGTAAAAAGTACTGCTCACTTTAAGCCAAACAATAAAACACAACTACATAATATTTCTGAAAATAGAACTCCAACAATAGCAAACGGAACCAGGAAATTTAGGCATTTAGCAAAAATTTGCAAGGAAAAGGATCCATATTAAACATTAGTCCACTTCCCAATTTTTCTTCCCTTTATAAGCATTTTTGTTGAGTTCCTGGTTCAATCGTTTTCCAGGAACGGAAAGTCCTTCATTCCTTTCGAAACGACTAAGGCCCAGTCAATTTTTTGTGTGCAATCTCGAATGCATTTTTTATAAGTCAAGGAACAAAATACACAATGAGTTGTGTCCTAACAGCACGAGTTTCCATCAGAATGAAATACAGCTAAGAGGAAGTGCTGCCTTCCATTTTTAGAACTTGCCTTGGGTACCTGCTTAAAAGTACACAAGCAAAGGGGAAGATTGCTACAGATTTCCTGTCCTGGGAACCTGATAGCAACCAGTCACTCCTAATGGAACAAAACTAAGCGGACACACGATCTACTGGCATTTGCTAAAATATAGCAATCCTGGTTTGCGGAAGGCTTTTCTGGTCGGTTTTCTTGTGCTTAGCGAAGAAGCGAAACAAAAGCATTATTTAGGTGGTTATAGCGAAGTAAGTAAAATGTGGTAACTGTGAGTCTGACGGGGATGTGATGGTACAAGTAAAAGCAAGCAAAGCTTTATTTTCATGTGAACATGTAAGTATGTGATGTAACTACAAAGTAATAACGATACAATAACCTATCCATAAAGAAAAGGATTTGAGCAGCAGTAGCAGCCAGTAAGCCAAATTCGCAAGACACAACTAAAACAATACATTTTTAGTTGCCTGAGAAAGGAAAAGTTTGCGGCAACAAAAGTATCTTGGAAGTTGGGCGAGTGAAGATGACTACCTCAAAGCTACGAACTACTTCTGAAATTTGCAATCCTTCATTCCTTTCCCTGAATAGGGCGGGGATGAACTTCTTTCTTGTCTGTTCAGTTGTTTTCTCTCAAACTGTTTCGTTTCTAATATAAAATTCCTTGGAGTTTTTCTCCGTTTTCTATATCAAGAGTACAAGCGAATCTTTTGATTCCCCGAAAATATGTATTTTATGTGGAATGATATTACATGACTTACATAGGAGAAGCTTGTTTGGCTTTTCATCTACGGCACAGCACAGTTTACTTTGTGTGCTTTGGGAAATTGTAGCGTGGCTTGTAGATTCCCTCCAACTGCTCTTTTTCCCCTGGCGTGTTTATTCATTTTTTCTTCAGTTTTCTCAAGACTTTATTATTCGCTGAAAGGGAGGATGTAACTACATCGTTTTTGCACACGCAAGCCGATTTTCTAATTTCATGTAAAATAATGTCCCATGTTTGTAAATAACCTGTACAACACCGGAATACATATTACTACGCAATGCCCACATGTTACTTGGGCTGGGCCTGGACTCTGGCCTGAGTCGAGGCAAATGTTCTTTTATTTATTCTCTCGTGCTTATTTTCTCATGCGAAATTCGCTTTTTGTCCCACAGTACAGTTTTTGGTTGATGAACCATAAATTGATAGTACAGGCTATAATTTTATGGTGGTAATTTAAGGGTCGCTCACTGAGATTGTAAGTATGATGGTCTGTTGTTTCCTTTTCCTTGTTCGTTTTTTCTCCTCTTTCCCTTGTTTCAAGTAATTCTGCAGTTTTTTATCTTTTTCCACTTGGATGAATTTACTTCGTTATGTTACAGTCCTTACCTCTCGGAAGAAACAGCCTATCTATTCAATCTAAACTTTGTTTTCCCTTCGCTCTGTTTTGCATGATAATGAGTACTCAAATGGTGGTTGTTTTTTCTTCGTGTTTGACTTGCCTCATTTTGTTGGATAACTGCATGGATGTGCGCAATCCGGGTTTGTTAACTATTTCTGCTAAAAATGTGTAGTACGAGATTGAGTCACGTTGATGAGTGGGAGCAATGATGTGGTATGCATGCATGTACGGAAAAAATTTAAGCATCAAATTATTTCATCCGTTCTATGCGAGTATGCAAAGTGAGTGCGGGAGAAAAAAGTTTGTTGCTCGCCCTGAGATGTTAGATAATGAATGTCGTTAGTTTTTGGTGTCGTTGTTTTGCTGTTGCTGAATACATATGAGAAGAGGTGTCGTGTTTCGAGCGGGCATTTAAAATGGATTTTTAGGATAAAAAAGTGAAGGAGGAAAGAGCGAAGGATAATCCAGAACCAAGTGAATGTGAGCCGTTTCGGAATTTTGAAATTCGAGGAAGCGATGATGAGATGGAGAATGCATGACAATGGGAAAGTTTTTTCTTCTTGTAAGATTGAAGGATAGCGACAGATAAAAAAAGCGAAGTCAGATTTGCCTGCGTAAGTGAAGTGTGTGCAGGCGGAGACAGTTGTTTGTATGTAAAGAGCGGATATTTTTGCAGATGATGGTACGATATAGTGATGACGATGAGAATGACAATAATAATAATGGTAGAGTCGTCGTTGGCTTGACGTCTCTTTCGGTCACGATGGAATGAGAATGTAATGTGAACCAGATTTTTTCTCCTTTTACTCGCTTTTCTTTTCTTGCAATTCCTTTTAAAAATGTACCTCATTTTCCGAGACAGGCGCGCTCTTTTTACTCTAAGGTCGAATACATAGTGTTTCGTTACATTATTTAACTGCTATGTATGAAATGGGAGAACGAGAGGGAATTTCATGGACGCGGAATAAAAGATGAAAATGAAGCAGAAGATGGCCTCTTGGCGCTTCTCGCATGTTGCGTTCAGACGAAAGCCGAAACAATACAATTTTGCATAGCCTTCGCTCGCGCAAGCTTTGTGGTTTCTTTTCTTTGCTCTAATATAAAAAAAGATACGCGTAAGCAACAAAAGGAGAGAATGAGGGAGTGGAGCGGAAATAGAATGAGGATGCAATATAGGTAAATAGAACTTTGAGCTGGGCTTTTAGGTGGTGCATGGCAATGAGAATGAGAGCAGAGGATGTGATGATGAGGAGGAATTTTGGAAAAGATGGCATTTCTTTGTGGTCGCATGTAGGCAATAATGGAAGAAAGCACTTTTCATTTCCCCCGCCCCTCACACTGACTATTTTTGAAAGATATTATATTAGATATTCTTGTGCTGTGTCAGTCATCTCAAAGAGCAGCGTATCTTTTTCATCGCATTGGAATGATATCCTGGGAGTGTACAAGAATGTATGTCAGATGCGTTTAGTTTGGAGAATTTTCACCAGATTCTTTCCGATCTTATCTTTCTCTGTGATGCCTACCGGTGAACATTCTAAAAAATAAATGGAAAATAAGTTTATGGAAAATGTTATGTGGACTTGTGTAACAAAAGAGAACAAAGGTAATTTCATGTAAGGATCTACTTTTTCCTTTATTCTTTGTTCTAAGTGGCCATTAGCTTTTAGTGTGGCTTTTCTTTTTTGTTTGTATAGACACAGACCGAGTGTTATTGTTATGTTTATTATTGTTGCCATTCTCCGATAACATCTGGGGGGAACCACATTGTTTAAACAGAACACATATGACATGTCATGTGCATAAAGAGTAATCACATGACGGAAATGATGCTTTTCATACAATATTTCTGGCCAATAGTGCCACAGATTTTTCCGTCCCCAAATACCCCCGAGAGAAGACATGACGAAAAATAGGGCACATAAAAGCTTTTTCCGAAGGCATTGCATTGTCAAGATCTACGTCTAAGCATTTTCTGATATCTGCCTTTTGTAAAAACAAAACAGCGTTACATAGATGATTTGTTATTTGAAAAGCATAAAGAGTGAGATATTATCATCTCGGAGCCTAAAATGCCGAACTTTTGTGGTTGTTAGGAATTTCAAAAATTAGAATGTCAAGATGATAAAGGCTCATCTTAGTTTGCTGCATGTCGGGATATTACCCGTGTGAGAATCGGTATCACGCGTTATGTTATGATGGTGCGTTCTTTCGTGGAGCCCATTTACCATTATGAACTAGGAAAGGAGATAATAAAAATCGTAATCAATTCGTCCAACCAGCGCCGTTTTCATGTAGTGCTTTCAACACATACAATTTGGTATGTTAGCTCTCCTCTTTTAGTACATAATTTAGTAGCTATAAATATCAACATCAAATACAATGAGACTTGTAACAGACATGTCAGCGTTTTTAAAATTTTAAAAGCTGATTTATGTTCACTGTGAAAGATAAAAATTTGTTTTTACAAGCCTTTTTTCTTTTTGGGTCTAGGTTCATCCGTGTTAAAACATTTATGCCTCCATCAAGAAACAGCGTTCCTTTCCAACTACGACATGATCAGTATTAGAACAAATGAATGAAATATCACAATGATTCAACAATTTTTCTTGTTTGGTGCGTCTCGAGAATATCATTGAATCGCAAGCCAGTAGTTTTCAAGGCTCGTGTTCCCACGTTCTCAACTAACTGTCAACATCCATCATTCTCTTGAGTGGATCAGTTCTTCGTTGGAATTGAACCTGAAATTACATTCTGACGCTATTTTCTCCTTCATGTGTTACTACCTTCCCTGTTGGCGTTTTCAATCATGATTTTTGTCCTACATCTGTCTAACTCCCTCCCACCCCCATTCAAGTCTCCATCACCATCACCGTGATCATTATTCTATTGGCATCCCACTCGAAAAAAATTGAAAGATATGAAGAAGGATATCAGAGGCTCCTTGAATGGAACGTTTGAATTAACGTCTCTGTCCATTCACATTCGTAAGTAAAGTAAATTCTATCACGGATTGTTTTTATCACTTTTTGTCAGTAGTGGAAAGGGAGAGAAACGGGTATACAAGATTCTTATCAGCCGTTAATTATTTAATTGGGCGATGTTTAAAAGGCACTGACCGCAAGTTTGTGGTTTTGGATGTAAACAAAACTCGTCCTTGAGGTGTGTACTCGATCCGTGTGT
>VYYJ01001699.1:0-27944 GCA_021029165.1 Cyphoderus albinus
AGATAGCATTCAAATGCTATGTGTATCACTCCAGTGCCATAAATAGCACTGGAGTGCTGTCAAATCGCATAGCACTTGAATGCTATCACATAGCAGGATCCGCCTATTGTGCCCCAACTGTACAATGCAATGCACATGTTGACTTTACATCAGCAGCGGACACAAAAGTGCGGCTCTGTCGCGCGTTTTCACTTCACCCCACAAAATCAAAAGCACTCGCTCCGGGATAACCAAAATTCCACATGTTTTCAGCTCAGTCAGTCAACCCTTGTCGTGTGTTTTTATCATACTGCAATAGCAGAGGTGCATTTTTGAAATTAAACGCGTTTAATTAGATAATTAAATTATCTAAAATGGATTCAGACGACGATATGGATTATGGAGGTGGAATGGGAAATGGAGGTGCCAAAGGTGGATCCAATAAAAGGGGGAAGAATAAAAAGAAATCGGGAGGATTCCAAGCGCTGGGGTTGAGCCCGATGGTTTTGAAGGGCGTCATCAGGAGAGGATACAATCTGCCGACGCCCATTCAAAGAAAGGTATATTCTAATTCAATTAATCTTATCTTGGATCGTTGTGACCGTTAGACTTATAAACTGTTTGTTTGCTAATTTAGACAATTCCACTGATCATGGAAGGCAAAGATGTGGTTGCAATGGCTAGAACCGGAAGTGGAAAGACGGCTGCATTTCTCATTCCGTTGTTTGAAAAGTTACAAGTTCGAAGGGCGGCGATTGGTACATCATCGAAATTTCCACGTGCTTTGATCCTTTCCCCGACAAGAGAGCTGGCTCTCCAGACGGTCAAGTTTATAAGAGAAATTGGAAGGTTTTTGGACTTCAAAGTTGTGAGCATTTTGGGCGGAGAGTCCATGGAGCACCAGTTTCAGGTGATGCATGAGAAACCGGATATTGTTGTGGCCACACCGGGACGTTTCATGCATCTTTGCGTGGAAATGGAATTGAAGCTTGATGGGGTCGAATATGTCGTGTTCGATGAAGCCGATAGGTAAGCAGTTCAAGATCAGGTCAAAACCGATGATGATTAGATTCTAGTCACTACAATGGTACAAGTCGAGTTAACATACTGATGACGTTTTATTGATTTTTCAGACTTTTTGAAATGGGTTTCGGGGAGCAACTCTCAGAGATCTTAAGGCGACTCCCTCAAACTCGTCAATCGTGCCTTTTTTCTGCCACGCTGCCAAAGCTTCTGGTTGATTTCACCAAGGCAGGACTTCATGACCCTACCTTAATCAGATTGGACGTGGACACAAAATTGTCAGACCAGTTAAAACTAACTTATCTAGCGTGTCGCAGCGAAGACAAACTAGGTGCACTTTTATATCTTCTGAAGAACATTATCGACGAAGGGCAGCAAACAATAGTTTTTGTAGCAACTAAACATCACGTCGAGTTCCTTCATCAAGTGAGTGATTTTTAAAAATTTGAATAAAAAATCAAAATGATCTATAACTGTCTTTGTTTAAAATTAAGTCATCTTTGCTTTTAGTTGCTGGATGAAGCAAACGTTAGTAATTGCTACATTTACTCCAGTCTGGATCCGGCCGCCCGAAAAATTTCCCTGGGTAAATTTCGCAGTGGCAAGTGTAATGTAATGATAGTAACGGATATTGCCGCAAGAGGCATAGACATTCCCATTTTGGACAATGTAATCAATTTCCACTTTCCTGCAAAACCTAAATTGTTTATGCATCGAGTTGGTATGAACAAACCCAGTTAACTTACCAGACAATTTTAATATATGAGAAACATCAGTTATTTAATATTTGTTATTCATATGCTCAGGTCGAGTTGCAAGAGCCGGACGGAGTGGCACTGCTTACTCCATCCTCAGTCCTGACGAAATTGCCTTCCTTATCGACCTTCATTTATTTCTTGATAAACCTTTATCGCTCGATAAGGTGCCAGAAGAGAATTCCAGTTCAAACTCAGTTTTTGTTGGTAGAATACCCCAAGACTTGGTTAATGACGAAAATAATTTCATTCGGAATATGCTAGAGATAAGGATGGAATTGGTAATTCCTTGATAAATGAATTTGTAAAAAATCAACTCAATCTGTATTGAGATAATTGTCTGAATTGATATAATTGTGTAAATCTAGGCCACTTTATTTAAAGTCAGCAAAAATGGATACACGCAGTATATGAAAAGCAGACCAAACGCCTCTACGGAAAGCAATAGGCGAGCCAAAGGTGTTGAAGTGAGTAAGTTGCGTGTACATCCCTTATTTTCTGACCATATTGCGGAAGACCCCATGGACACTTTAATCACTCAGATGCAAAGTTATCGCCCGAACTCTGTAAGTTTTCACAAGACAATTTTAGAACGATTTAAGCATTTTTCTATGAATTGTTTCGTGTTCATTCAGTTTATGGAAATTATGACCATGTTTACAGACGATTTTTGAAATCGGCCCAAAAGCTGGCTCAGAAACTCTCAAGGTCATGAAAATGAAGCGTGTAAAGGACCAAACTGCAATTGAGAAATACCGCACAAAACTGGCAAATAACAGATTGGAATTAGAAGAAGGATTTTCTGGAAAAATTAAAGGAAAATCGGGAGAAGACGATGTTGAACCATTTGTTCCGTATCTTCCCAAAGATCATCATACTGAACTAGGGTAAGCAAAAATTGCACAAAAAGTAATAACTAGGAAAACTACTATTATTTTTGATCAAAATATTTACCACTTGCATTACAGCGCATCATCCTCATTCTTTTATATTTTTTTTTATAAACGATCATGATAACAATAATCACAATGATTTAAATTTTTAACAAGCAAAAGATATCGTGCTGTGTCATGCTTTTAAATTTAAAGTTAGGATGTGCTTCTCGTATGCCTGACAGATACCACAACCAAATTCACCATTTGTTTTGTTTTCTGTCCATTTGCTTGCTTGCTTTAGGTTGTCGGTGGGAACGACCTTCGATCAGCAAGTTCAAGAGGCAGTCATGGATCTCACGGGTGATGACTCAGACCTCCTAAAGAAACAGCACGGTTTGACCAAATGGGATATGAGAAAGAAGAAATTTGTCTCGATGGGAAAAGTGAGTTGAATATAAAAGCTGAGCTATGAGCATTCATGCTAATTTCTCCAATCTTGCATTCCATCGGGAATAACTAAAGGAGTTTTGTTTGGTGTGTGAAACATTTTTATTGTTTATTACGCAACAGGAGACGAATGCGAAAAGAATCAAAACTGAATCCGGCGCTTGGATTTCAGCCTCCTACAAAAGTGATCGATATAAGTCCTGGATGCGGAAATCGAAAACTGAGCATCAAGAAAATAGTGATAATGAGGATGATGATGACGCAGACAATGATTCCTACGCACGCAATAAAAGTTATAAAAATAAGGATCCCTCAAAGCGGAAGCCGGCATTCTCTAAGAAACTAGTAAAATCTGGCAAAAATGAAGCTCCCAGGACTCAAATGCCAAAAGGTAGAAGGTTCAAATCAGAGCTGAAACGACCCGAGCAAATTCTAAAGGAAAGAAAAGATAAAGAGAAAAAGATGCTTAAAAATTTGCCAAAAAATATGAAAAAGAAAAGGCAAAATGCTGGCGGAAGAGGATTTAAAGGCAGGAGTGGAGGCGGCGGAAGGGGTGGTGGTGGAGGAAAACGTAAAAAGTAGTTGTGGTTATTTTATAATTTCATTTATATTAATTTCATTAATAAAACGAGATAAAAAATAAACGGATTTTTGCAAGTGACACGCATCCAAAATCTAAAGGGAATGAACATTATTACTTTTAGTGTCATTAACCTGGAACACACACATTTTATGAATTCATGACTCATTCAAATTGAGATAATAGCATTGAACCCATTTCCAGGTTATCGCCGTATGTAAAATTCGCAAATTGATAATTATTTTTGTTTGAGTGTATTTACTCTCACGTGTATGGCTGGAAATGGCGTAACAAAATCTACCTGTAGTTTGTTTTAGTTCTCTCCCGCAAAATTGAAATGAGTCATTCTCTGACCTGTTTTTAAAGTCAGAAAGATTTTATTTTTTCCCGAAACATAAAATCCACCACTGTTACATAATGACTAATGTTAATGAATGCCTACACTAGGCAGCGTGTGGCCTGTGGCGTCACAGAAATTGTTATTGTTAAAATCTTTTCAATCATACATATCAATCATCGCTTGGCTTGCTTTTCAGTGCGAGCCAATTACTACTTTAATTGCGTGATTTGATGATAGTATATTGCAAAATAAACAAAGGGAATGCAGACCGCATTTCTTCAACATCAAAAAATCGTACACTTATCCAATTTATCTCATGTCCATTAATATCTGGATTACTAACTTACACCAGACGTAATTTACATCACTATCATATTGATTTAATGGTAGAGGGACAAAGGAAACACGAAAAAGATTGAATTTCATACGAAAAGTCAAAGGCCACCTTTAAAAGGAGATTCAATGGAGTCTTCAACAAGAATGATCCGCGAGCAAAAATCTCCATTTTGTCTATGCGTTCTTTTTGGAAGGAAGCAAAAAAAGAATTCTACACGCAATGATGCAATTACTGTTTTACAAAGTAATTTAATGGTAATTATTAGCAATTTTAATGTTTCTTTTATTAAATTACGAGACATCATGTTCCAAAGGTTTTACTCAAAATGCAAAATATTTTCGTCTAGTACCAGTTTTTTTCCTGTTTTTGACAAGGACTTTTTTCAGAGCTTTGCCAAAACAAGACAACCAAAAAGGAATGAAATGGAATATAAAAAACGCCAATTTTTCAATTTGATTTTAATTGTGCTTTTGTGCTATTCCGAAACAAGGATGTTATCTTATAAAAACGTCTCCAGTAACCTTCTCTGATAGGACCTTATAATTATGAAATTAAATAGTTGATCCGTAATTGTAGAACAAAAAATGACTGACACAGATGGCACACTCGTAATAATAAGATTGCAAATCACTTAATCAATCGTAATTAATTACTATTATTTTTGTCCTAAAAACACCCAAAAAATTCCATACATGAAGGGAAGGGATGGAACGATCCTAATGCAAAAATATTATTGAGTTGCTAACCGGAATGAGTGTCAAAAGTAATGTCTAAGTGAAATGGTAGACAAAAACTCGTTAATTAAACAATGATTTCATCACTTGACTAATAACTGACATTGCTTCTTGTATTTAGGTATTATTTTTTTGTATCGTTTAAAATTGATGCAAACCACAGTACCGTCAGTATGGCTCGAATCATGTAATATGTGAAGTTCTTAAAAGTAAAGTTTAGAATGGTAAAAAAGAGAAGGGGCACCATGAGACATTAAAGAATAAAATAAATCCTAAAGAGAGTGATTAATTATTAGTTGGATTTAATGTATCATGATACGAATGAATTCAGTGATGTAATAAATAAAATGTTAATAAAGAGTCGTCTCAAATTATGCATCTGGCTACAAGAATATTTTTCCCACGACCGACTTAAATGCGAGAAAGATTTTTTGTCTGTCCGAAACCATTAGTAGTACCTAGGTATAGAATAAAATAATCATCTCATAAGACAGAGATATGATATAACATTTTTTGTTTGAAATCGCTTCCATTTTCTACCTTCGTTCCTGCTTGCACCCAACAGCCTTTCTGAATTGTTTCCAGTCTGCTCTGGATTCTGGATTCAATCGCAAATCGTAATCAGCTCATCATCGTTATTATCCACTAAATTCCAAAATGCAAAATGTGCCCAGGTAAATAACTTTAGCCAGGTACTTTGGCCTTGCGTGAATCATTTGGAGAAAAATCGTGATTGCAGTGTAATTGAGATCTCCTTTGTTTTTCCTTCTTGCTTCTCACAACTAACTCTCCTTTACTAATCGCGCAAGTAAAGTAACCTAAACTAAACATTTGCCATTTTGCCAATTGGTGTAGAATCACTTGAGCACACGTAGTATTGCATGAAAAACGATAAGCTGCTATCCACAATACCCCAAAATGACCACAAAGCAATACGATGCAAGTAGTTGTGATGGAATAAGTATGCAATAGTTTATAATTACTAGCTCCAGATAAAACGAGACAAAAGGAGAAAATTGATGATACAAGTCTATATTGTAATAATTATGGACATTAAGATTATTTTACATGTAGTTAATGTTCATTTTTATTCTTTTCAAAGCCGCCATAATCTTAGCATTTTGTGGGACGAAACTGAAGTCTCCAGATAAAGACAAAAGGTATCTTCCCACGAATCGTATTATTGGATGGTTTTACCATGAAAATTAAACACTTGTTCCATTCTGTACCCTGTGCAGTAGAATCGTTTAAAGAATGAATAAAATTGAGCCAACTTATATTTAAGTGTTGGAAACAAAAGGAATAATTGTGAAGTTGAGAAAATTAGCGTCATCATGAATCATAGAATGCATCATTTTGAATCCACTGATTGCAATGTGAACCGAAAAAGTCCAGAGGAAAATAATGAATCAGGAATATTTAAATTTTATTTTTGAGCAGTATTTTTTTCCAGCATCAACGACTCCTCAGGCAGTTTATTTCACTTATTTGATTAATAATAATTAATATTAACAGAGACATAGACTAATTCGTTAATTAACTGAGCGTGGTGTAAAACTTTCAATAATTTCATTAGTTAATTAATTAATACTGACCTCCTCCAAAACCTGCTCCTAACCCACCCCCTAAACCTCCTCCTAAACCTCCTAATCCTCCGAGACCTAATCCGGATCCTCCGTTACCACCTCCGAATAAACTACTCAGTCCCCTGCCACTTCCCAGACCCAAGCCGCTGAAAAGTCCTCCTCCGCTGCCACCATCATCCCTACGACCACCTCCAAATCGGGGGAAGAATCTCCTAATCAAGTTAGGGATAAGGTTCATTTTCCATTGAATCATGGCCAAAATTGGATTCGTAGGACGGCTGGTGGCTGGTTCTTCCGGATAGTATTCTGAAGTGCTTTCAATGGGGTAAATTGGATATTCAGTAGAGTTGCCGCTGTCAGAGTCATTGTATCTCGGCAAGCTTATCATGTAGTACGGCTGACTCGACGTTTGCTGTCTTCTGTTGGATGATCCATACAACGATGAACCACTTCCGCCTCCAGAACCCCCGGAGCCACCTCCAGTGATTCCCTGAAGGCAACTGGGATTCACGAGAAACGTAAATAGACATGACACTGCTCTGAAAATGAATCGTGGAGTACGTTTTTCCCGATTGTTGTCTGCGCCGGAAATATCATCGCCATCGCCGCCTTCGAAATCCAGTAAGCCGGGTATGTTTAACGCGCTGAGGTCATCCTTTTCACTTTCAGAGACAACCTTTACAAACAAACAAAAAAGTGGTCATAAGTTTTTAACGGAGTCATTGACGCATATTTATGCTGTTATGCAAATTGGATGGGTCTGAAAAACATGGCACAAAACATATTTTTATTCACAAGACAAGATTTTCGTCATCATTTTTATCCTTAAATTGCGACTTACGTCAATACTTCTCGATGACACTGTTGCTGACCAGCACGCTACCAGCAGAGCCACGGTGGCGAGTATCAATGAAAATCGGTTCATTTTTATACAAAAGATGAAATATCTGTGAATATAAGAGAACAAAGATTCAAACTTTTTATTGATACACACATACAAAGAATGTAGAACGTACTCAACGTTGAGATGAGTTGCGCT
This sequence comes from Cyphoderus albinus, assembly GCA_021029165.1. Lineage (NCBI taxonomy): Eukaryota > Metazoa > Arthropoda > Collembola > Entomobryomorpha > Paronellidae > Cyphoderus > Cyphoderus albinus. Next base: position 7,696 of record VYYJ01001699.1, read on the forward strand.
TTGAGGATGAAATGAAAATGTGCGAAACCGGTTTTTCATACACTTCTAATAGTTCTCCAAATTTTGTTTACTTTTGCCCTCCGTGCACACAATGTGGCCATAAAATCGGAGAAGCGAAACAATACTTTCCTTATCTTTGCTTAACCTTAACCCTAAACTTAACCCTAAAACGTGTAAAACTATTTTATGTATAGATTTTAATGTTGTTAATGTTAGAATTGAAATGAATTGAAAATCCGAAAAAATTACAGCGAAGCAAGTCTCAGTGCAAACTTGCAACCGATCACGTAACGTGTCTCGTAAAAAATGACGCTATGGCTGCCTCTGCGCCGACGTGAATAAAAAGTAGAAAATGGAAAATCCATTTTTGTATTTAATGAGGTTCATGAAAAAACGGATGCCTATCTGCTTTTTCTTTCGCAATATTTTGCATTTTGTTACCTTTTAAACCAATTTGTGTCCAAAGATTATGGGGAAGTCGAAAAAAACTATTATTGGAATTTAAGTCAATTTACAATTTACTTCGATAGCGGTAAAGTGTAAAGTGGAGAGTAAAGCTTCAGGAGGAAACTGAAACTAGCACTAACCCACTTTGTAAATGCAGGAAGTCGTCTGTGAAGCCAAGATTCCAGTCAGATCAAGAAGACCATCAAACGTGATCCATAAATGAACACTTTATAATGCTCAGTAAGTTTTTTCTAGGCGAGAATGAAATTGATAATGTTTTCCACCTTTGTAACTTATCTGGCCCTGGTTAACCTTGGTCTTGAAATATGGTGGTAATGGGTTCAGATCTTATACCCCTTACACTTTGCGTTTAAAATTCTATTTTATTTTATTAGGTGAACTGGTGAACTGAACATATTAGTTAACCTCACACTTCCACCTCCACCATCATCATCATTATAAAAACAAGAACGTCATCACTTTGTGTTAAAATGCTTCACCCCAGTGGTCACAATGTAGATCCAGACGCACTTTTTTTCATTGCATGGTGAGTCGGAAGAGAATATTTTCGTGCTCTGCTCCTCCATGTGAAGATAAGGGAAGCTTTTTTTGTTTTAATGGCAGCACTGGACTGGAGCTTTTGTAGAATTTTTATGAGAAACTTCCCATCACAAGTGAAATACTGATGTAATAATAATAGAGCGCTGAGAATGACTTTGGCATTAAAATGGTTCACTTCGCCTCGCATCACTGTTTTCCTTCCATTCTACAACCACGAACCAAGATAAGCCAGCCGAGAGGAGCCAGCATAATATTTAGCCATGGTCTCTAACTTATGTAATGATAAGTTGTATAACATAGCCAACTGAATGGAGAGGCAGCATCATAAAAATTCTCTATTCTCTTCTATCAAAAATAAGAATCTATACTTTTCTTTTGCATCATGGTGCCACTTGCCATTTGCCCTAACAAACCTACCTAATCTCATCGATAAATGTCCAAACGGCACACCAGCTCATATGCATGCTCCACATGCAAAAGCTTACCTTGAAAATAGTTTTTTTCTGTAACGGACTCATCAGCAAAATGAGTCGTTATATGATTTAAGCGAAGTCAATAATTGACAAAGGCTCACACTCATATTGCAGTTGCAGTTGGCCACTTATGAAACACTGCTTTTAGATTCGCACCATACCACTAATTGACGATTTCATTCATGATTGTTAAAATTAAATTGGAGTGAGCTAACAAATCAAAGGAGACATTGAACCTATAATAGGCATAATGGTAATTAAAAGGTTAAAAGTGGAAACGGAAATTGTTAAGGGCACTGACTGCTCTTGCTTCTCGAAAGGTGCGCAAATGCGACCGTGAAGCATTTTAAAGGATTCGACAAACGAGGTTCTGAGAATATTTTCAAGAAAGAATAAAATTTTACCTACTTATTGTAAAAGAGTTACGTATTCATCTCATGATAAAATCTTCTTCCTGTGTATGTATGTAACAAACCTTTTATAGTTATTCACAAACCTATGTAAATAATACATATTTATAAAGAAACTGGATTGATCGGTTAGCGATAAATAATAATAATAATAACAAAATATCCCAATAAAATTTCTGACCAGCATTAAAGCAACTGTATATTATTTCATTTTATCCATGTTACCTTGCAGGTGTAACATGGATAAAAACTGGATCGCCTTCAGACGTAATCTTGAACATTTTATGCATTCACTGGCAGTCACTGGCTACTTAATAAATATGAAATAAATTTGATTTCAGGATGAATTTCACCTTTGGACAAAGATGATTATCATTTTATCTTTATGGAAAATGGACATTCTTTTACTTTCGTACCACGTCGCGGTCACCTTCTTTATTAAATTCCTGTCCACATAAATGCATAAATATCTAACAAGTTATCAAAAATGTCCTTTGCTCCAGGAAGATGCATAAGCAATTATTATTAGTAGTGGTAAAATACCAAAATATTTCCAGCTTTTCATTGTCAGCCAAAAACGCTAAATAAATATCAATGTCATTGGGTAAGTCAAGGTTGGATTAGTATTTAGTTATGAAGTGAATCTTTCCTATTTGACTGTTTTCTGCAACAAATGTTGCATTAATATTAATTATCACCTTCTGAATGTCCATAAATGGACGTTAATTTATGTATTAATCCTCAAGAATTTTCTAGCGAATCAGTCATTTTTCACCTTAAAACTTTATATTCCTTTCCACCATATACACCCTTGAATTTATTTAATTTTTTAAATCAAACGACAAAAGATGGAAAAACAAAGCTTTTTCTTACCTTAATAATTTGAAAAATACAACTTTTCCAGCTCCGTAAATTGTCCTTTCAAACTTTTCTTTAAAGAAAAGACTAGTTAAAACTGTTGCTCAGTTGAAATGCAAATGCAAAATGCAAATTGCAAGGTGCTACGTGCGTGCACAAGGAACAACCCACCTCAACGACAAAACAACAACCCTGTGGACACACAATTCAGAATCTTGACCACACCTTATCATCCAGTACGTTAAAGAGTCCGAACTCCGAACCGACCAAGGACTGGATTGGAACTGACAGGGAATTGGCAAGTGGTCCGTGTACTTATAAAAGATATTCCTCAAGTCAATGATGATTTGATGATGCAAGTGAAGCCAAGACTCAAGACGTGAATAGATGGAACGTGGAGCTGCGTGAGCCGAGTTGAGATGAGACGATGACGATGAGATCCAGTCGTCATCATCATCAAGTTTTAATTCTAGTCGTATGCTATTCGATGGGCTTTGCAAATTTTTGCAAAAAAAGTTTGCATGCGTACTTGTTTCGTTACCTCTTATCCTTTGTTCAGTTATCCCAGCCAGGTTACCCATTTAGATATCCATGCATTATCCATCCCAAGAAATCCTTTTTTCAGCTTCTCATAATATGTTTTATATAAAAATACAATAATATTTTATTTTATCCATGGCCCATGCATGCGACTCAGACTTGTTGTGATTTTCTAGCGAGTATGAAAATGAAAAGTGAAGAAGTGGCCGGTTATTCTTCTTTTGATGACTCTTTATTGTGGCTACGTGCGCCAAGCCAAAACTTATTCTGCTGTGACTATTGTTATAATATTATGAAATCGTCTCTGATCGCTGTGGTCATAGGTATAGCCATTTATAAAATGGCTTCACTTTCATTCAGCGACTGGCTTTATACATACATAACAAGTGCACCCATTTCGTTTCCAATTGTAATTGCTCCATTGGTCAAGGAAATAAAGAGACGAATGATACCTAAATCTCTCATTGTGATTGTATTTAAGCTGGCGTTTGTAGCGTCAAATGATGGAAAGCATTTTTTTCTTTTTTCGCACCTCTTTATGGTGCACTTTTTCTGGTAGTTGGCTAAGGTGGCTCTATTCCATTGAGCTAGTAAACAGAAAACGATGCTTGTGTACGGAATTAATAAAAATTATGATTTTTATTCTGAAAATGTATTCGGTAGTAATTTAGGCATAAATATGTAAAGATTTGTAATTTGCAATTCACATTGCACCATTGGACACCAAGAGGCGGTGTCAACAGAACTCGGGAATAATGACCACCACAGTAGCAGTGGCAGTTGGCAGTAGTTCATAGTTTTCCTTGTTGGTGTTATTGTTTGTTTGTTTCTGAACAAGTCCTTCGTTTTATGGTAACTCTTCCACTTTGCAATAAATGATTCATCTTTGGCCAAACAACATTGAAAATAAGATGTTCATGGGATTGTATTTTATGATTCTACTTGTTTAATGAGATGGGTTTATTTATTTTGTTGTTCATTGCATTCCAATCCCTGGTTTTGTTACGTCTGGATTTAGATGTCATGCAATTGCAATGCCAGTCTCATTCTCATTGTCAAGCAAATAAAACGTCTGTGTTATGCAAAGGCGATATTTTTGATGGGTAACAATTTCCACATAATATCATTCAGGTTAATAGTAAATATTATTGTATGTAGGCGGAAGATAAAACCGGGTAATTCCCCATTCATATTCTTATAAAAAATGTTAATGTTTCGTCTTAAACGGCAACTTGTTTTAGCAGTTGAGTTTTGGATGCTTTCCTGCAAGCATTTTCGAGGAATGACACCAGTGAAATCGTTTAAGCTGTGCATGAATTTTAAAACATTCAACCTATGTATTCAGCTTAACTCCAATAGAGTTAGTGGCATTTATAAACATAATCATAAAAGTGACGACATTCGGTTCAATACTCAAAAAAGTGTTTATCCCGTAACTGATTTATTTTCCACGTAGGCGCCGGTTTTTTTCCTCTATTTGCATTCACGTGGTACATTTGATATCGATTGTCGAAGACCGGTTTTGTCTTAGGACCGGGTCAAACCAAAGTAGAAGCTATAAATGCATCGAAGCGTCGAGACGAATTGGCGATATGCACAAAAAAATCAAAGTTGTCGGGAAAGATCTAGGATTCTTTCTTCACTGGATTATTGGATGGAATCTTGACTGGATTTCCCTTTATGTTGAGGGCATACGAGGAAATGTAATATGATGTCAAAACAAAACTCGTGTGTGCTAGAGATAGGATCAACTCGTTTCAACTTTGATTGGTTATAGTCGAATTAAATACTCGTTGTAAAAAATCAGCAAAAATGTTTGGTTAGGTTGATCAAATCTCATTTAGTTCAATTTTTATATTGATTAAAGTACTAGGGTTTCTAAGAATAAAGTAGAGAAGGGTTAGTGCCTAGTGCCATTCATTTATCAGTTGAATAGAATAACTAGTGCATTTTGGACTTTACATAAATAATGCGCACCTTCATAAAGCTTGCCGAAATTTTTGCATCAGATAGCAGCCTAGAAAATGGTGCAAGTTTCAAGGACCATTAAAGCAGTGGTGACCAAGGCTTATCATGACTCATAATTCACTCGTCGTGATTATGTTGATAATGGCACTAGCTCTTCGCACACACTGTAATAACGGATTGTGTCAAAATAATAATGGGTTATATAATATGCCATGTTTCGCAATAATTAATTACAACTTCTTTTTACGACACAAGGAAAACTGATAGAGAAATGAGTTTCTTTGCAATTAAAAATTATTGACTTTGAGTGGCGAGCTGTCCATAAAAGATATTTGTTTTAGAAAAAAACTAAAAAACACTTTATTAGCTGAATATCTGCTGTTAGGATAGAATTGTTTCATATGTTGTATTGCAATCATTGTTTTTAGTTGTATCAAGTGCCAAGTACAGATTTTATTTTATTCGCGTATTTAACATGCTTGATCTTTTCGACAGACACCCCCATCGACCCCATCATGCTCATGTCCTGCCATCAAACTCATCAACAAGTTTTTATGCAAAGAAAAGTTTTATGATGCAACATGATAAAAGGTAATAAAAAGCGGTGAGAATTTGTGAAACATAGATCCAATGTGAACTTAAATGCTTGAATTGATGGAATTTTAGTATCTTCTTAACCACTTTTTACCACTTCTAGGGTTTAGGTTATTCAGACAAATGAAGTAAGTACGGATTACATCTTTTCAGGTGGATTGGGCAAAACTAGCTCAAAGGACGGACACGAAGCTCATTGACAAGGCATGATTTTTTTAAACTAAAACTGATTCCAAGGATGATACGATGCTGACGTGAAACGCTAATTACATGAGGGGTATAAAACAGAGAAAGCGGTTTTGTGGCTTTTCGATACGTAATGTGTGAGATAATCCTTTAATAATGAACGTGGACGGGCCATTTTATAAATTTCCACTTGTTACATGGAAAATGGTAAGTTAAAATAAGCCAAATTTGCTAAAGTAAGGTGGTCAATTTGCTCGAGTGTGACCGGAAGAGTAAGTCGAAAGAGAAGCCGCAGCCATGCGTTCAACACAGTCATGGTATAGTTACCAACTTTGTTGAATTCCAGACAAACCTAAAGCTAGATTAGGAGTTAGGAACAAACGATATGCGCATAAAATTATCATATACTTTTCGTGTTAGGATAACTTGTCTGAAAATGAGAAAGTGCATGGGAGTAAGATTTTAGGAGATCGGGAATGATTTTCAGTAAAACTCAAATCTAAATTATCGTGTTGTCCCGTAATTATTCAAATTGTTGTAGATGAATCTGCAAAATTTTGCTACTCACAATTATCATGAGTGAGCAAAAAAATTGGCGGTCTGAGGACAATGGCCACAGCCACAAGCCTTTCTTTAAGAAAAGGTTTTTGAATAAAATAAACTTTTGGAAGCGGCACATAAATAATATATAAAATAGAGTCCGCCTCTAATAAAACATCCTATTGCATTTTATTCATGCTGATTATTGCAAAAAGATTTAAAACATTTTCAAGACAAACTTCTCCAACCCAAAATGGTTTGTGCAAAAGTGCCAATTATAATTTTCTCTATTGTTATGCAATATCCTGAAAGTAATTTCTTCATGTATTTATTGTAGAGTACGCAAAAGTACGTTGACCATTGAAACTTGTATTTACTATTTATTTATTTATTTTCTTACCTATCAGTTAGTTACGTGTGGCTCTGTCAGTCATTTCAGTTTATACCCTGGTTCAATAAACTTAGGTAATGGTAATAATACTTTGCCAATCACATTAGCAGAAATCGGAAAATGCCACAAAGAAGAGGCGACACAAACTTTTCTTTTCTTGTGAAGACAGTTCATCAATCAAATTTTCTTCTTGAGATAATTCCTTACAGCGTTTTGCGTCACTGTCGTGAACTTGAGTTTATTGCATCCAGGACTATTTTAAAACTGAATAATGCCACTTTCTGAAGCAATAAAAAGCAGAATAAAATATTATCAGATATTATCAAGTTTGTACAATAGGGGATGCAATGAACCATGAGTCATCGAATTTCATTTCAGGTTTAAAGATAATTAATTTCAGAATTTAGAATTTCATACAACACAAAACAGGTTCAGTTGAGTTGAAGAAATGCAGATCCTCTAATTAAAATAGAAGTATTCTATGAGTCATGCAGTGATCCCATAAAACAGTCTGATATAACACTAGTGTCCAGAGAGGGATGGATAAAGATAAAATCAATTGCAAAAGTAAAAAGAGCCTGCTGCGTATGAACAATTTGTTTTAGTTTCTTTATACTCTTGCAGTAAAAGTGATAAATGATAAAAAACCGTTACACGCTGTGAAAGCAGTAAACGGAAGGTGAATTTCTGGACCAATGTCACTCTTTCCCACAACACTTTTTAAGTACTTACATTTAATAACCCATTTTTAGAAAAACTCTGAGATAAGCACAGAAATTCTGTAAACCCAACCAATGCAATTACGATGCACGTGTGGAAGAAGGATTATATAATTTATGCTTCATATAATTATATATTATTAGTATATAGTAGCTTCTGCTTAAGTCATTATTTGTGAATTTTTTTACTGATATTCATCTTGATAAAGTTCAAGTGTGGGAAGGGAAGTGTAGGGAAGTGCTTCAAAGTTCCCTATTTACTTGGCATAACTCTGATATTCCAGTTCCTTTTACTTATGTAAGCATGTCTATATAACGTAATGACATGCCTTATTATGGTAAAAGGTATGGTTTTATAACACTGCATCCAGTCTTAAATAATAATTGTCTACCTGTCTATAAATTGAGAGGCATTATAAATAATTACTTTAAAATGTTCGATAAAAATGTTATACTTCTGATTCCTAAGTCTGCTAATTATCTTATTAATGCCTACGTAGATCTTTCAAATCTATGTGGTAAAAGTAATCCACCAATCAAACCAAATAAAGTGTTTTGATCAGATTTCTTTATTGTACAAAACTGTTAAAATAATATGTAAATAACAACAGATTCAACAGATCTATTTCATTATGGTTTGAACATACCCTGCATCATCTTTTTACTTCCAATTTCCTGCTTCTTTTGTTCGTTGATTACCTAGAAATCAAAAGTGTATCGTCAGGTAATTCCTAATATCAAATTTTTGTGTATCAAAATATGTAGCTTTACTCATTTTGTTACCTCTAGTTTTAAGTCTTGCACACTCGGATTTTTCGGCTCCAGCTGAAGAGCTTCATTGCAAAGACGAAGCGCCGCCTCACAGTCCTTTAATGCCAACTTGGCTTTGGCAAATCTGCCGGTGTCAATCATGCAAAAACAAAACTGAATTACCTAATATAAACTAAAACTAAATTAAAGATGTGGTTGGTAACCGTACCGAAATAGCAATTTGATGCTGTTTTGTCCTTTGATAGACTTCAGTCCTAATTTACAGGCAGTGCATGCTTGAGCTGGTCTATCTAATTGAAGATAGCATTGGGCCAGATTAGCGTACAAAATGTGCAGGGAATCACTTCTCGTTTGCTCATCCAAAGTTCCAATTAGAGGATACTATAATGAACAATAATTATCTGATTGATTAACAAAACTTCATAATTTCATAATTTGCATAATTTATTTTAAATCTTTGGTATTCAGCGATCTATGATTACACCTAAGATTTTTTCATTATACTATACCAACCTCTTCCAGCATTGCAATCCCTTTTCGATATTTTCTAACGGCGTACCACAATTTTTGCTCTTTAAAAAATCCATTTCCTCTCTCACGGAGTTCATTAGCTGCTTTTAGTATATCAGCAAAGGGCAGAGTCGCGCGTTCTTGGGCCGTCATATACAACGGTGACTGGAGCATTTCTTGATCCATGATTTGAAGTACTTCGATGATATACAGGATTGAAGCGCCTATGAAATATGAAATTGAAAATGAACTTCCTTTAAGCAAGTCTGAAGGACTTTCGTCAGTTGAAGTTAAACTGGCATAAAAGTTAAAAAATGAGGCATTTACGAGGAGGAATCCTTGGTGGACAGCCATTGTCTCCAAAAGCCAGCTTCGAATTTACTATGAATTTTGAAAGTTCCTTTAACTCCATACTTTGTATGGCGAGAAAGAAACCCGGAAGCATGTCGGCTTGTCGCATGCTAAAATTTAAAAAAAAAGATTAGGGGAGTTCATTTGCTGGCGTTTATAAACCTAATTCATACATTCTTTACTATTATGTTTATGCACAACTTACTCAACAATTTGAGGCACCTTTCTCATCACAGTGGTGTCGAAAGGTTCATCAGATCCTTCGCAAACAGCAACGTAATTAAGAAAGACCTTTCCGTCATCGGGGACTTTGACCCCAGTGCCTGGATTGACCACCTAAAACAATCAAAAATGCGAGTGACACCGACTTTAGCTCTTGTGTTTTACAACAGTTTTAAATGAACTGTAAATATCTTCTACCTCTTTTTTAATCAGATCTTCCTTGTGAATTGAAATCATTGTCTTTGCAATCTCATCAAAAGACTCCGAAATGAAGTCCGATTTCGCCAAAGCTTCCAGAGTTGTTGCGTTCTTGAGCACGGCGTTACCAGCCATCTTGGTGAAGTAACTCTGATAATCCAATCCAGCAACCTCGTCATCTTCTTCGTCCAACTCCAATTCCGCTTGTATATCGTCAGCCACGACTTCAAACTCTTGAGCTTCACGATTTAAAAGTTTCCTGGAAATCAGAAATCGAATTATTGAAGGATCAAAATTCAACTTCTTGGATAATGAAGCAGTAGTATTGTAATTGTAATAAATCTCTATTAGTGCAATACAAATACAATAGGTTTTTAAAACTTACCGAATGTCAACGGAATCTTTAAGCCGTGTCTTTGGTTTGCTCGAAAATGCCAAGTGCTCAAATGCTTCTTCCAGTGCTTCAGAGTCCATTTTACCAGATCTTTAATTAAAACTTAAAAGCACTCAGTGGTAACAGTGGTAAGGTTTTCTTTTAAGTTTCTCGACAAATGTTCGAAAATTCAGCTCGAGCTCAGCTCTACTCCACAAAACGTTTAAAGAGATCTACAAGCACGTCGCGCGGTGTCTGCGCCCTGCGGTGCGGCTTTTTGGAGGTGTGAGTGAATTGTGAAAGAGCATGAAGCATGAGCATCATCTGTTAAGAAACGAAACGGATGTGTGTTGAAGGAAGCAAGATCGAACCAAAACAAATGTGACGTTCGTGATTGTTTGTGGCTGCATCAGCTATCAGCTGCATGTGGTCCACATTATGTGGATGGTGAAACTTTTGTGGCATGTGTGGGGATAATTGTCAATAGTTTATTGACATAACATCGCGTGGCGTTGTACGTTAATCGTAATTGTAACGTAACAGCAATAATAATTAACTAACCGCACTTAATAAGGGGAAAATGAATATTCTCCCGAAAAAAAGGTAAGAGGTTGTGGTTGTACACACCTATGTTGTTTTTAGTAAAAGTAAAACAATATACATGACATAACTGCACACAATTTAAATGTCAATTTAATACACTTGTTTGTTTAAAAATGTAGTTGGCATGTTCGAACGAAAAATAATATCGCAAGGGTTCGCCGAGATGAGAAAAAGGCGGCGGACGAAGAAAAGGAGACACAGAGAAGGATCGCTTTAGCGGTAGGTAGATTGGTTTAACTATATTATTACCTGTTTACACAAAACTTTATCTGCTGACAATGTAATTATTAAGTTGAGATTGAGTGATTATGATAAAAATGTTGGAACTGTTAACCTTAACTAGGCCCAAGAAGCTCGAACCGCGTTACTGAGAGAGCGTGCCAGCAAACGATTGACAGGAGCTTCATCCTCATCCTTGACTGGAAGAGACGACAATGAAGATCATGAGGATGAAACAGAAAAGAAAGAAGATTCGGAGGAATCGAACTCTCAGCAGGATATGCGGTTTGGTATAGCGCTAGGCTCTTTAAAGGATGTTGTCCAGCCGGATGGCCATGTCAACTTTTTTCAGGATGTGGAAGCCGGAAAACGTCAGGGTGGAGTCAATGAAGAGTTTGAAGAAGAACAGAAAAAGGAGCAAGAAGACTACGAGAAAAAAATTGGGTATTTGGTTTATTTGGGTCAAGACAGTCTTGAGCACTCCAAGACGAAACCGTGGTACTCCAAAATTGACCGTAACATTGATCGAGAGGGGCTGGGATTAAGAGATGAGGTGCTGAAACAACAAGATTTAGATTTTGCAGCAGGTGAAATAGGTGGCTTGGAAGAAAAAAGTAAAAATGACTCAATTTCAGCGGAGGCAATCAAAATGACGAAATTCAAGAATTTTCTGGACCCACTCAAAGACATTCGATCGTATTTAAGCACACCCGGAGTCAAAAAGAAAGTGGAACTGCCTTCAGGTTCAGCAAAGTCGAAGGCAATCGCCCAAGATTATCGACCTGACAAAAAGGACGATAAGCACAAAAAGTACGATGAGAAATTGAAAAAGGGAAAGAAGAGAAAACGGAGTCACAGTCACAGCAGCAGTCATAAGAAGTCGAAAAAATCCAAGAAACATAAAAAGCATTCTTCAAAATCAAAGCGTAAGGGCAGAAGATCGTCAGACTCCTACCCCAGCAATAGTAGTGACTCCGCCCAAGATTCCGAGGAGGAATTGAAAAGGGAAAAATTGGCAAAGTTAAGAGCAGAGAGACTGGAAAGAGAAAGAGAAGAAAGAAGGAAAGCAAATCAAGTTCTAGCAAAGCTGCGTGGAGAAGAAGAACCACCCTCCTCCACTACCGCAACTTCGTCCAGTTCTTTGGACAAGAATCAAAGTTTTTCTGCGGTGAAGCAAAAATACAATTCGCAATTTAATCCTCATTTGGCAAGACAGAATTATGAGTAGTGTTAAAAGGTCAAACAACATATAAGTAGAAACTCTGTTTTATTTTTCAACAATATTGTTTTGTACAAAACTTGTTACTATATTTTTGAGACAATAAAAGTTCAATACAGCGCAGCGCACAAACCTAGATTCTTAAGCGTACAATAATAATTAACAGTGTAGTTAGATATTGTAATATAAAGCTGTGTACTTGCTGTACTACGATAAATAATATTTTACACTTAACAGTCGTTACAATAATTGTATCATCAATTTTACATCGGTTCTCTATCCATTCCTTCTACCGTTCATCCAACTGCTTATCTCTGGTTATTACGCTTTCATCGAATTCTATAACATAATAGGTTATTCCATTGTGCCACTGAGCAATAACTTTCGCTGGCTAGAAAGGAACAAAAAAATTAGCATAACGTACCGAAAAATGTAACATTATGAGATATTAAGAAATTTAATTTTGAAATTTCTTACAAAGCCCGAAGTCTCCAAAATTCCTTCGACAATCCCTGCGTTGAAGGAGGCACAGTTGAGGCTCCCTTTATCTTTTGGAACAGATATGAAACGATTGCAAAGTGGATCCTTCTCAATTATATAGTACTGTCTACTGTCATCTGCGGAATGCTCGAGCTTATCTGCCTCTTTACCGAAAAGTGTCTGCAATATAAAAAATATATTGACTTACATAAAGTATTTTTATTCATTTCATGACAAATAATCGTTTCCCAGCTTTGATAATTGATCTGTTCAATTCAAATACCTTCCAGACTGTGGACCTGATAAACAAAAGAATATTTAGCAACTTCACTTCTCGCTTGTAATTCTTCTCTCGGAGAACAATCAGATCGATTATCTTCAGTCCTACTTGCTTCCCCATTTCAGATAACCTGCGAAAAAAAAGAATATCGCGATATTCAAGAAACAACTAACCTGTGATTGATTTTTTATTAAAAAGTTTTAATTCGCATTCAGGTAATATTGCTCAGTTATTGAGTTATTAACTTACTTATTCTGAAGTTCGGAAACACTGTTACTGCGATTTTGGCAGTACTGGACCATCTCCGAGAATAAGAGAGCAAAGCAGCTGAGATGCACTTCACTCTTTCCTTTGCTGAGAGACTTATCTAAAATGCTTGTCTTCGCTTTCGACTGGAGCAGAGTGATCATTGACGCCAGGTTGGCGTTCGGGTCGCCCACTCCGTTACTTTCCTCGTGTGGTTGCATTTTAACTATTTAACTACTTTTACTCTGCGCAGCTAAACTAATGTAAAACTGTCGCTCTTTGAAAAAACAAATCTAAAAATTCTTACTCGCTAATTATGCGAGACACTGTCAAACTCACCTAATGACTGCTTTTAAATGTTTAAATAGCTGTAGCTGGGATTGACTCAAACAAACAATGAATTTAATTGAGATCGATGCGATGGTACAAGTGAAGTCAATAATAGTAGCAGCTGGTAAGCTGCTGATGTTGAAGTTGGCGCAGATCTCCCCTTTTCCCTGTTTCACTTTCTCTCTTTCTTGTCTGCTTGTCTCTGTCTGTGCTGTGGTCTGTAGCTTCTTCCTATATGAGATGAAACAACAAAGATGAAAGAAGAAACTCGGTCGCGAATTTTGGAATTTTCGTAGATTTTTCTCTTGAAACTTTCCAGTTGATTTTTTTCGACCGGATGAGATTTTAAAAATGTCGGAGTCAGATCACGAAGATAACCACCACCACCAGGATTTAAGTGAAAGTGGAGAAGAAAAATCTGGAAGTGCTCGAAAAAGTGCAACATCAAAAATAAAGGGTACTAAAGAGGAGAAGGATGACGCGACTGCGATTGCAATTTGGTTTGAGGATGTTGTAATCGATCCTGGAGTTGTGAGGTTTCCCATCAGAGTGGTCATGGTTGATAACCACTTCCGAACCCGCCTTGATTGCCTCGTTCAACTCCCGAAGAGTTCCACAACGCTCGTTTATCGTGTTCTGGATCATGGCATTCCGTGGCAGCACCTTGTCGCTGGTTAGTCAATCGTTTTATGAGTCTTAAGACCTTCTTGATCTTAATGAAGATTTAATTATTTAAATGTTGACCGTTATAACGTTAATCATTTGCAACAGGTTTAACACTTGATGAAGTGAGAAAGCAAATTCTGAACCTTGTCAAAGGAAAGAGGCTGGTCGTGTTCGACGCATGGAAAACGCTCGAAATTTTTAATTTCACTGCACAACAGATTTCACGCTTGAAAATATTTGATTTGAAAACCCGTGGGTAAGTAGATTTACTTTATCTTTAAATGCTGCAATGCATTTAGTTGTAACTTTATGACATGATGACCAGTCTGTGATAGTAATTATTAAATAATAAATATAATGAAATAATTATCACTTTAATTTTTTGATATTCTTAGCAATGAATCACACCTTACTCTCTGGAACCTTGTCCGGCAAAAATTGGGTCATATTTATTCAGGCAAGCCGGGAAATTATGATGCAGTAAGATTATAATTAAGAATTAAAGCAAGTTATCCTATTGGGACAGTTTTAACTTTTTGATCTCCCGAATTTAATATTGCAATTTAATTTATTTTCTAGATTGAACTAGCAGACTTCATAATGTCCATTTACATAAAGCACTGTGGCGAAAGTAAAAGTCCAAGTGGTGATAAGCAAGAAAGCAGTTATACCGATAAACCAATAGCCAATTAAATATTATTGTTGGTTTCTTTCTGAAGAATTTAGTATATTATACAAAGTAAGAATTTTTACTACTTCGGTTTGGTTGTTAAAAGTATTATTTCAACTTTATATCTTAATTCAAAAAGTTTCCAATAATTTAATAGATGTACATATACAACAAAAAGATTTCGTTATATTTTTTCATTTTTTCTTTTAATTCGTTAAAGTTGTTTGAATATAATTTACAACTATTGTTATGTTTATGTATTGTTTGTTTGAAGAATAAATTCTTACAATATTAAATAATAAACATCACACTCAAAATGTTCAAATGAATACCTTGAAATATTCAAGAAAAAGACATTTTATATATTTATACAGTAGATGTCGAGCTATAATTAAACAAAGTGTATATAATGTAAACAACAATGAATAATACGTGATGACAGTATACCAATTAACAATAAGAATATTGGAATTAAGAATTAATTAACAATTAACAGGCCATACAGAAGAATAATTCGTGATATTTCTCATAATCTAATTAGTCGTTGAACCTGAATCTAATTAGTTTATAAAAAATACACATACACCTATTAGTTGAAAATGTAACCCTACCCTATCTATAATATGGTAGTTGACTTTTACTTCAATGTTTTACCATTCTAGCACTTAATGATTTTAATCATCAAATAAAGTAATGAAACTAGAATTACGCAGATTGGAATCTAATTATTATCTAATACTTATAAATATAATTGACTCAACATTGAAGCCGTACGCAGTACCCAATATTAATTTTTAGCGTCAAACCGCCAAAAATGAACGCATATTATTTTTTTAAAGATTTATGTCTGAAGTCGCCGTTATTACCCGAACTGAATGAAAGCACGCAACTTGAACAATCAAACGAAAATGTTTGCAGGTAGTCATTCAAATCTCAATTTCTCATTTCATTCATGATTCACTCTGTTTGCTTGCATAGTTGTGTGGTTAAATATCAGGAAAATATATAACTAAATTCTAAATTAATATAAGTATTAAGTACCTAATTAACTTGGGTATTAATTAATTATTAGCTCTTTAATTATCTGGCGCCCCTGTTCGGCAAGTCCTTCACTTTGTAGATACGAACAAGCCAGTGTTCGGTGGTGTAAGCCTCCTCCAAAACATCTAGCTCAAAGTCTTTATTCCCAATCTCCGCATTCCTGACACGGTCATAGCCTGTTGAATGATTGGTTTGAACGGTATAATGCAGTTAATAATAATAATAATAATATTATATTTTCAATAAATACTTTTTTTTACCGGTGGGCTTGCCCCCCTCTGTGTACATTGATCCGAACCGATAATAGCAAAGCTTATACATGAGACAATTCAGCATTGTTGACGACCCTTCTCGGTCAATTCGGAATTCTCCACTGGGGCTGTAATAATCTTGCTCCTTAATGTGATTCCCTCGGTCGGTGCTTCCGCCAATCCTTACCATCCACAAAAATTTGTTGATATCTGCAACAAAAATTAAGCATTTCATTATGAACGCCTCGCACTCACACTAATTAAATTAGGTAGCTGTGGGTGTGAACCACCTACCATCAGATGAGTATCCAGTAAGACCACCGAAGATAACCAAGACATAGTCAACATCCAATTCTCTCATGATTTCGTAAGCCTTATCTTCTGGGGATGCCATTGCTTGCCCGACCCGAGAGATGTGTGTATTGTTCCAAGTGTTGTTATCGACTAATATAGTTCGATTCGCCATTGCCGTTATCTGGTATCCGTAAAATTTTAAATTTAAATTTTGTTAATTAATGAAGGAATAAGTAGAAGAAAGCAAAAGCCATACCTGGTATCCGTAATCCCACCAAGACATGATTTTAGCATCCGGTTCAGTATTCATTCGCAGCCAGTAGTAAGCTTCCCGGAAATCGTCGAAAATTATCAAGGATCCATCATAAGATCTTGCCGATAGGACAATGCTAGGACTGCTATAAGCTTCAGAGGTGACCCAGGTGCAATGGAAGGCGTACATCACAAGAAAGAAGGTCAACATTCCTACAAAGGCAAGCGAGATTTCATTTCGTCTTCCTTGGGCGGCTTGCTCTTTTGGTTTCACAGTCCTCTTTTCCTGATTTTTCCCAGATTGATCAATGTCCTTCATAAATCTTCCCAGCAGAGAACTTACCGCGATTCCCCCCAAAACACACATCACAGGCGCTAGCACAAGCATCAAACGAACCATGACGCCCGCAAAGTAAATACTGGTCATCCCGTACAAAATTATGAAAATGTTGGAGTCATTTAGATTTGAAAAGCAACAGTAGAGGCCAACTGGAAACAAAAAGACTAAAAGTTGGAGATCAAAGTAGAAAGAACTCCACGCTGTGGGCTGGTGCTCGGAAACAGAGGCAATGATTGGAATGTTATTTTTCGCGTAGGACGGATCAAGGAGGGAGTAAAATCGACCAGTCCACGGGGAGATCTTTCCGGTTATCATTAAGATGCTTCCAGCTATCAAAACTGTAACAGCTACAAAGGTTATTAGAGCATGGAACAATACGTCAAAGTTTTCCTTTGTCATTTTCGACTTCAGATAGTCGACAAATGCGATTATTTGACTGAGTCCAAAGACACCCAAAGCCTGCGAAAACAGAATGAGAATGAGGGTATTATTTTCAAACATTCTAATTTTACACAAATTTGGACACATTGAACTGGCGAATTCCAAACTTACCAACATGTGCTCCGAACTCTGCACTGGCTGGAACCCTACAAATGGAATCTGCATGGACAAAATGGTTCCAATGCAGTACAAAGTGCTGTAGGCGACGTAAATCCTATGCGAAAATCTCCCAGTAAGCATCAGGGTAAAAACGTGGAGGGGAATCAAGTTGATAAGAAATACGTAACCACCCCAAGAGGAAACCTGAAAAGGAGGAAAATATATTTACAGTTCCTGTCCAGTTCCAGTTCAATCTGAAATCTGTCACATTATGTTGAAGTTAAAATTGTATTTTGTGTGACAATGCAGTTTACCATGTAGAAATATGCAAGAGAGCAAACTGCCGCCCAAGCTACGGACCCCGACTTGACGGCTTTGATCCAGGTATAGTAAGTGAGTAACATGCAGAAAATAGCAATTCCTTCATTATCATAGGAACCTGCAACAGATCTGGATATGTAGCCTGGAACAATTGCTATCATAATAGCAGCAGCCAAGCCGGCTCCTTCATCCTATTCGAATTTGAAAATTTTCTGAATTTTATTCTCCGCACGAAGTTCATTAACAACAATGAAAGTATGTACATAATGCATACTGCATACCTTTAGTTCCTTGGTAAGCAAGTAGGTCACGATAGTCGTAAAGCTGGAGAAAAGTGGGGCAAGGAATACACAAACATTCCTGATGTCAATCGCAAAGTTAAAGAAATTGAGAACATTATGGATGATCGCGGAAGTGATCATCAATCCTGGGTAAATGGTCCCACCGATAATACGTCCCAGAGGATACCAAGCTCTGTCATCAAACCAGTTGTGAAAAGAATAGTAACCCTCCTCCGCCAAATACTTTGTCGTTCTGTAGTTGAAGTAAGGATCAAATTCGTGGATTACACTTTCATAGCGTAAGACGGAGAAAAGTCGGGTCGAGAACGCTAAAACAAACAATAAGGATTTTGAAAACATTAGTTTGTTTTTGTTATGAACATTCCATAGAATAGTGCATTAAATTGCAGAAGTACATTTACTTACACAGAATTGCTCCCAGGGACAAAATACTCAATTTCAATAACGTCTCATATTTCTGGGCGGTAGTGTCGCCACTTTTACTTTTCAACAGCTTCACCGGCATTTTTCTTTGGTTGTCCTTCTGATAATTTATGAATTAAATCCTTCCAAATGAAAGTTGGTTGATTTTTCGAACCTCCCTTAGATTTTGGGAACAAAAAGCAGAATTGAATATCGACTACGAGTGGCTTGTCAAAAGTAAAATTATTCCCTGGAATTAACTTCCTTTAATTTAACACTTTAATTTACCTTGTGTTGATTGAAGTGTCTAAAATCTGGAATCAGTTTTCCATTCGCAGAAGTTTCGTTTCCGGATCCGGATAGTATTCTCCAGCAGATAGGGTACAAATAACGCTCTTGCATTTACCTAATTAACCGACATGCTTAGCATTAGTATGTAGTTAATTAAATACTTAACTGGACAGTCAAAGCCTTTGACTCAAAGGTGGAAACATTCATGCATCTAATATTTACAAAGTGACATTTATAAGATCACCTCAAAACGCAACTGACAACTGACTGGGAGATGGCAATAAAAGTGCCAACAAAACTGAAATGCACGAAAGCCGAAACTCAAATTTTCTCCGTTCCCCCGCTGAAGTCGTGGCAAGTTTCTACTTACTTCCACCATATCCACAGTGTGGATTCCACACTCTCCTCTCCGTCAAGTTGACAAAACAAGACAAGCAAAGTCCAACCAAACACCCAATTTGGGTGACCCAACTTTTGTTGTGTTGTGGCTGGCAGGGCGCAATGACAATTTCGGGTTCATTATCGTTTTGCACCTTTGTTTCGTCTCAGTGTACCCCGTATCTCAATTTTCTAAAGAGGGAAGGATTCTGCTGTCCTGTCTTTCCCATTGACGATAAGCCTTTCAACTTTGTTTTGGTTTGTTTTTTACTCTCCTCTGCAGCCTGCAAGAATAGCCTCATTCTCATTGACACTTAATTAACTAATTGGTTAATTAATTATGATGCAGATGTGATATGATGGATGACATCTCGTTAATAGCAAACAGCCTGTGCTGTACAAGTGTACAGTCAAATTAAAAAATGTTTAAGAATGAGTTCATTCATTTAAGGTCATCTTGAATTTTGGATTTGCCTATGAATTATGCACACGTGGAATAGCATCTTCGTTTTTCCCTTGTTCCGTTTCGTTTTGACACTTTTAGGCACCTCTCATCCTTTACTTTACATCATCTGTCATCATGATGGTGCAGTCAGGCTCGGACTACTCACTCGAGCAAGCCTCTTTCATCACATAAAATTAGGGTGTAGTGTCACGTGTCTGTGTAAGTTGTGAAGTTATAAGTATGTTGACACAATTAAGATGAGTCAGACATAATCCCAAATTGGGATTCCCAATTATCAAAACAACGGTAATCATCAAATAAAATATCCTGATCACAGTCGCCGTCACCGATCATTATTCATCATTTTTCGGCTGTGTCCGTTGTTCACTGGGTCTCTGTCTCTATTTAATCACAAAATCGGTTCACTTCATCGGAATCAAAGGCATTTAATCATTAATATATTGAATAAGTACTTAATTAAATCCTTAGTATGTAATAGTCTTGCATTTAAAGAAAAGAAAAGAATGAAAAAGTTTTTGTTTGTTGACAGACACAGTGTGATCTGTG